>MNCI01032099.1:90528-166764 GCA_015680685.1 Gnetum montanum | reverse complement strand
ATATACTTTAGGTAACATACGCAACATAATTAAGCTAGCAAACTAAAGGGGATGCTTAGGTGGTGATGAAGTATGAAGGTGATGTAATGGATGTAAGTACTAATACTTCAAATCTCAGATAATTAGAAAAATTACTATGAATATCAAGAAATTAATCTAGAATTAATGTTTTTGTCTAGTAATTATAGGGTTAAGATTTTAAAATTTCACTTGGAATTATATGCATCTAACATAGAGTTCAGCTTTCAAAAATTTAAGTTATGTTTAGGCTATGTATTACAATGTGATGTGACAATGTTGACACTAGTGTCAGCATCACATGTGTTAGTATTTGTACATATATTCTCTCTTGAACTAACATTTTGAGATTCCATAAGCCTTTTTCATTACCTAAAATAATGGAGAACATGTCTTGATGATGTTGAATAAGTGTTAGTGATATTACAATCTTGAAACTAATGTCAAATGATAAACTTGTAATGCATGTTTAAAAAATTGACTAAGGCAAGTAATACTACCACTGATGTTTGGATTACCTAGCTACACATAGAAAAATTATCATGTTTCATTTATTATCTCATATCCCCTAGAGCTTATCTAAACTATCAAAGTTGATTCTTGTTACCTTGTAACTAATGTAAACTTATTATTAGAGGTTTGTAGGAGTCAAAACTATGGCTGAAACACAAGTTTATGTTGTATCATAAAAAGTTGATTAAGACAGTGTTAGCATCACTTGGTCAACCTTAGAAAAATTTCTATTTCATGTCTCCAAAAGCTTATAAAAATTGATGTTTTTCATATTTGGACCAATGAATACTCATCACCAAAAGTTTGATAGATTTAAAATAGTAGCCAAGGTAGGTGATGTTAACACTAGTGTAGGTATCACCTCTAATACTTGAGTGATACTTAAAACTTTTACATTTCTAAATCTAATAGAATGTGTCAAAACATATTCTCATATGTTCAACCATGACCTCTTTCATGTTCTCTGATATACTAGAAGTCACTAAAACATATATTCATATGTTGGATCATGATCAAAAAAGTGTTTTGGGGGCATGTGGGACCTTGAAAAATCAATTATTATTATGATTTTGGGGAATTTTGATAGACAAAATGCATGTAACAATGTTAAAAGGACACTTCTCCTAGTCTTGTAAATACTAAAAAACTATATAGAACATTATTGCCTCTTTACAAATGTTGCTAATGTTTTAGAGGAAGATCCATCAAGAAGAAGATCAATGATGATTTGGTGATGTAACTACAAAGAAAAAGGGAAAGAATATTAGGGTAATACTAATATAGTTATCATTAGGATGATGCTATGCTATAGAAGGGGGACATGACTCAATCCTATACACAAGATGGCTTAAAGGATACCATTGATAATGTTTACACCTTGTATCACTCAAACTTTCAACATAACATCATTGGAATAGCATAAAAATGCTTCATGTTCATTGATGTGATAATGGAATGAAGGAAAAGAGGAATAATGAAGAAACTTAAAAGATGAGAGGTGAAATATAGAGTTGTAGAATCTAGAAAATAATATAGAAGGGAAAGAAATGAGGGACATCATATATATATCATGTTGGAATGCTATGTCATTAAAGTGACACATAACTAAATCCCATACTATAATGATATAGATAGATTGATAAATTCTCTTCCTATCTAACTTAAGCTTTAATACATCCTCACATGAAGTAAAAATGATGAAACACATTGCTCTCTAAATAAGGCCAATCACTAATAGACATTGGATCATAGTGTGTTGATAAGGAAAAAGTATATTAGAATGGAACAAGTAGAGATTGGAAAAGGTAGATTAAGTTGCATGAAATAAATGTAGAATAATTATTGTAGAAAATAGAGAGAAGAAGAAAGAAAGGGGGATGAATGGAGGAAGGAGGATGAGAAGGAGGAGAAGTGAGGGAAGAGAGAGAGAGAGAGAGAGAGAGAAGAAAGGTAGGAAAAGTAATGTAATATATCATAAGTAAGATAAGAGGTGATGTTCCATAAGACCTAATGATTTTGTCACTTTTTTTCATTTTTTCTTTTCAAATATGATTCCTATTCCTACCCTCAAGGGAAGATTTTATGGATTGGTTTTAAGGATGAAATCTAATATTAGTACACCGAGAACTATTAAGCCTTTTCTTTCTTTCTTAGTGCTATTTTTAATTCTTTGAACCTATGATGCAATACATTTTGTATCTAGGTTTTTATCAAGAGTTATTATATTACTTCTTTGGATGTATTGCTGCAATTTATTAATAAAATTTTTAATTTTCGAGGGTCTACAATAGCAACTACATAAATGTAGTTCATTTTATGAAATTCTTTGTTCATAGGATATGAATATTGATTACCATTTGAATCTATCAAATAATATGCTTCATTGCCAAGGTTCTTGAAGATAATGAAGAAACCTTATTAGTTTAGAAAGAACTTGGATGTCTTTGCATTTGGGAAATGCTGAAATACATAATCACCTTATTTTACTTCTCTATTGTGTTGCACTTATATGACTTGATTATCATGAGGATGTTGTATAGCTTATAAAAAAATTTTAATGTTAATTTCTATTTGATTATGATTTTATTCAAGGTTTTCTAGCTCAATATAACACATTTTTTCATTCTTCTTATTTATCATCTAATTATTCAAGGCTACTCAAAGAAAAGGCACATCAAACTCCACCAGTAACATTGCTTTGAATAAAAAAGAAAGCATAACTAAGGCTTGAAAAATTTCATTTTAGAAATTGGTTTGATAGATTCAAAGGGCATGGGATAGCTAGGTATTTGAGTTTCATTGAGATTTATCAACCATGGTTTTGTGTAAAATAATAAGGGATTTATTATTTAACTTGGCTTAATCATTAGACTAGGGATTGTAAGGAGATGAGAATGACTAGTTGATTTCATAGATATCATAGAATTTTGTAACTTCTTTACTCTTGGATTGAGTTTCATTATCAATAATAATTTGGAGGGGGATGTTGAAGGAGTTATGATGAGATCTAAAATAAGTGGTAAATATACTTGGATATTGCAAATTTTAAGAGGATAGCTTTCACCCACATGGTAAAGCACTTGATAGTTATCCAAATAAACTAATGACCAATAGAAGATTGAAAATTTATAGAAGCTATGATATTCAACCACCATTTCTAGAAGGGCTATATGATTTTTAAAGTCCTAAGCTCTTGAGAGGGTACATAAATAAGTAAAGGATGACATTAACATGGATCACAAATTTTAACTATTCTATGCATGTATCTAGATATTGTGGATCATCAATAACCTAACTAAATGATACAAGCTATAAGTTATCTTAATTATAATTAATCATCATGTACAATTGAATGTACTAGTTATAGAATCATTTATGCTTTATCATAACTTCGATAATTTTGAAGAACATTTCATGTGGAAATATGGCATAAAATAGGAGTATTTATAATATAGAAGTATTTAGAAAATTCATGAAGATCATTCTTTTGAGGTTAAGATAACTTTTATGATTTTTTCTACTTTGCAAGTTTTACATAATGTCACGATGTTGTTTTCCCTCTTCTAGTTTAACTAAGAGAATGCATTATATGTCTATGTGAGTGATAGATATATCTTGTATCATGTAAGATAAATGACCTTTAAGGAAAATAGGATATGTAAGAAGAGTGAAAGTACCTAATACATCTACAAGCATGTTTTCTAAGTAGTGGATATGGATTAGAAAATATTTTTCAAATTACAAAATGAGGCTTTTAACTAAGTTAATGTAAGGTTAAAGATATTTAGCTTTGCAAGCATATTCATCATTTACTTGACATATAACTAATTAAGAATTACCTGAATTAAAAGCATTTGATTACTAACTAGCTTGCTAGGAGGATACATTGATTGAGAACCCCATATTCAGCAATGTTATTTGTGAATGAAAAATCAAACAAATAAGGTTTATATATAGGATATATACCTTTATGATGAAGGGCAGAAGCCATACCAGATCCAAGATTTATATAAACACTATTTAAGTATAAATGTAAATTGAAATCTACATCACTATTGATGTATAAATGTGAATTGAAGATTGCATATGTTAATTTTATCTTTGAAAGAGAAATGATTTCATTCTTGCATGATTTCTCAATAAGATATTAAATGGTTATAATGGATGGATATAATAATGAAGTGTATATGAGAAGGTCTACTATGACTTGGTTCTTGATGGAATATTGGGAAAAGGTAGGATAGTTAAAACTTAGTATTGATCCCAACATTGCCGATGCTAGGCATGGGGCCATGATCAACAAGTCTAATCCCCTAGCACCAAACACAAAGAAAGTTAATTTGTACAAGAACATCTTCGGGCCTGATTCATAATGGCAAGCTTGTAGTAGCAATTATGTTGCCATGCCATGAAGGCATGGATGTAATACCCCAGGTGGTGTCAAACATGGGTTATGTAACTATCATAGAGGTGGCGTAGCCAATAGTGGTGGTGCTTGGATTTACATGTGTTATAGGAGTTATGTTGGTGGTACTTGATGGTGGTGGAGAATGTGGTGGGAGTTATGTCTAGGTGGTGCGAGGAGTTACATGCAGTGGTGGTGTAACCAATGATGTGGTAGTCCTAGACATTATGGAAGTTGCATAATGGCCCAGGTGGTGGGCATAACCAATGCAAGACATGGGCATTTAAACCCCTATATGAGCGACTATAAAAGCAAAGGGTAAGTGGGACATTATGGATCATCCTGGGGGAAGCCTCTCTCCATGGCCAGGAAATGGGAGCAAATGATGGTCTCTCTCTATCTCTCGCATGTCATCGTATGCATGGCAATAGCATCTACTATAGCAATTAACAGTGGATCAAATCTCTCAGCCTTTCCCACTCTTGCAGGCACATTAGTAGTAGTAAGACACATGATGCCCTCTAGCCTCCCTCCTCCCTCTTTTTTCCAGTGATGGTGGAAGGTAGTAGATGACAATTAAGCATGTGATAGTGTGTGGTAGTAGAGGTCATGATTGATGACCAATGTAGATGATAGGTCGTAGAAGGGGCATGGCCTCCTTTCTCTCTGGCATGGCGACCTAGTGCCTGATGGTAGGCAACACCTGCAACCTCCCCTCTCTCTCTCTCCTACAATAGTAGGGCATGTTGTAGATGATTGCGAGGGGGAGCAAGGGACTCTCAGCACCAATGGAGGCCTAAGAAATAGGTGGTAGGTGGATCATCTATCGAGAACTTCCCTCTCCAAAGGAAACTAGCAAGTGGTGGTTTCCTTCTTCTTTTTTGTGCTATAGTGAGCAACCTCCTCTCTCTCCCTATGTAGGCATGTGCATGGCAAGTGACGTTGGTAGCCTCTTTCCTCCCTCCCAGTCCATGTGACAAGCAAGCAACCTCCTTGGGCGGTGCATGATAGGGAAGGAAGCTTCAAAGGCAATGGTGGTGATTGTGACAATGTATGTGGTGGGCACATGAGGTTCTATTTTTCCCTCCTACCATGAAGGCAATACACATTCATAGCAAACCAAGCATACAGTGCATTGGTCCCTGATAGCTAACATGTGGCACTCTTGGTGGCGGTGAAGCTATAACAAGTAGCTTCCCTAGGCTTTTTACCACCAAGCATACAGTGCATTGAACCACAGCATCTACAGTAGGCACGTCTATGGTAGAAAACAGCAAGCAACTGTAAACAATGGCAGGCATGCACTCCAAGTGGAAATGTGGGGTCTAGCCTCTCCTCTCCGGTGATACGTATGGAAAATAGAATGATATGCACACTAGAAAATAGAGGCTATGAATGATGTGTTTGTAGCACACAGAGTAGATAATAGCAACATCTCTCTCTCTCTCTCTCCCTCTTCTAGTGGCTACAAGAAGTGTCAACTCCGATGGCATCCATGATGACAAGATGACATAAACTGATGACAATAGCAAGGATTAGGAAAAAGTTTAAATTTTTTAGTTACCTACTATATTTTCGTGAAGTCTTGAAGTTCTAGATATTTATCCTATTCAAATTCCCAAATTTTCTAGTTTAGTTACCTTTTTCTTTGGAATGTCACATGGCCCTCTCCAACTAAGACTATTCCCAAATTTCCATACCCATACAGGAGGCACCCTAGGCAATAGTCTCATCAAACGAGTTCTTTTTCCCAGTGTTGGTGTGTCCAAAATCTAAGCATCAACAACCTTTTGGTGCTAAAAGGAGGGCTTGACTAGTTTCCTAATCCTATTTCAAAATTTATTTTTTTCAGCTAAAATCTCTATATTCAGCTCTTATTTTGGGAAAATCTTGTGCTTCATTTTTTGATAATTCTTAGCCCTTTTATTTTTTGATCCCAAAATTATGTTTCCTAAAATTTTCATTACCCAAGTCTCATCATCCATCTTTAATCCTATTTCAAATTTCTAAACCCTCATTTTCCAAGTCTCACTTTTAGATTTGTGTTTTGGCAATCCTTACTTGAGTCCTAACTTTGTCTCTATATTTTGTGTATTCTTTTAATATTTCTATGGTTGTGTTATTCTTTGCACTTGCATGCAATTTCTAGTTTGGGGGCTAAGTGTTGATGTCAACATTGCCCATGCTAAGCATGGGGCCATGATCAACAAGTCTAATCCCTTGGCATTGAACATAAAGAAAATTAATTTGTACAATCATGTCTTAGGGCCTAATTCATAATGGCAAGCTTGTGGTAGCAGTTACATTGCCATGCCATGAAGGCATGGACATAATTGCCTAGCTAGTGTAGAATGTGGGTTATGTAACAACTACAAAGGTGGTGTAACCAATGATGATGGTGCTAGGAGTTACATGCATTACAGGAGTTATGTTGGTGGTAATTGACAATGGTGGAGAACATGGTGGGAGTTATGCCCAAGTGGTACCCAGAGTTATATGTGGTGGTGGCGTAACCGACAACATGGTGGTCTTAGGTATTAGAAAAGTTTCATAATGGCCTAAGTGGTGGACGTAACCAACTTAGGACATGGGCATTTAAACACCCAAACGAGTGGCTATAAAAGCAAAGGTAAGTGGGACATTGTGGATCATCCTCGGGGGAAGCCTCTTTCTATAGCCAAGAAATGGGAGCAAATGGTGGTTTTTCTCTTTCTCTTGCATGTCAGTGTGCATGCATTGGTAGCATTTGTTGTAGTGGTTGATAGCAAAGTAGATCTCTTAGCCTCCCCCACTCCTGTAGGCACGTCAATAGTAGCAAGATGTGTGATGTCCTTTGGCCTCTCTCCTTCCTCTTCTTTCCTTTGATGGTGGCAGGTGGCAGACAATAGTTAGACATGTGTCAACAATGCACAAAAACATGTGGTGGTAGTGGTCGTGATTAGTGGTCAACGCGAATGATAGGTGGCAAAACGAGCATGGCCTCCTTTCTCTCTAGCATGGTGACATCGTGCCAAATGGTAAGAAACACATGCAAAATCCCCTCTCTCTCTTGTAGCAATAGGACATGCTGCAAATGGTTGTAGGGAGAAGCAAGGGACTCTCAACACCAGTGAGGTGCTAAGTAGTAGGTAGTAGGTGGATCATCTATTGAGGACTCCCCTCTACAAAGGAAACTAGTAGGTGGCAATTTCCTTCTTCTTCCTCTCTCTCCCTATGCATGTGTGCATGCAGCAAGTAACATTGGTAGCCTCTTTCCTCCCTCTTGGTTCATGTGACAAGTAGGCAACCTTCCTAGGTGGTGTGTGATAGGCACACGAGCTCTCTAGGTAGTGATGGTGATTGCGATAGTGATGGCAATGTACGTGGTGAGCACGTGAGGTTCTATTTTTCTTTCTAGCCATAGAGGTGATGCACATTCATAGCAGACCAAGTGTATGGTGTGTTGGTCCCTGACAATAGGCATGTGGCACTCACTATGGCAGGTAGTCTCTCTTGGTGCTAGTGAAGCTATAGTAGGTAGCTTCCCTAGGTTTTCTACCACCAACAGTAGGTGGCATGTGAATGGCAGCATCTGCGGTAGGTGCATCTATGGTAGACAATGGCAGGCGATAGTAGACAATGGTTGGCAGGCGCTTCAAGTGGTAGTGTGGGGTCTAGCCTCTCCTCTCTAGTGACATGCATGGAAAATAGAACAATGTGCACACAAGGAAATAGAGGCTATGAATGACATGTCTATGGCACATAGAGCAAATAATAGCAGCATCTCTCTCTCTCTCTTTCTCTCCCTTTCTCGACAGCTATAATTAGTGTCAATTATGGTGGCATCTGTGATGATGAGACAACACAAACTAGCAGCTAGTAAGGACTAGGAAAAAGTTTAAATTTTCTAGTTACCCACTAAATTTTCATGAAGTCTTGAAGTTCAAGATAGTTATCCCATTCAAATTCCCTAATTTTCTAGTATAGTTACCTTTTTTATTGGAACGTCACATGGCCCTCTCTAGCTAAGACTATTCTCAAGTTTCCGTACCCATACGAGAAGCACCCTAGACAATAATCTCTTCAAACGATTTTTTTCCCTGGTGTTAGTGCATCCAAAATTTGTAAGATTGATATCATAGAGGTTAAAAGCTATGATTTGTAAGATATAGTCAAAGCATATGACATGAACCTTTATTCTTAATAAGTAGTGTCTTCATTTTTGACAGTAAAAATAAGACATAAATAAGATTTTGTTTATCTATGTATGATGAGACTAGAATTAATGTTTGTTTTTTTTATACTTCTCATCATTATTTTTTACTTTTGGCAAATACATTATAAGTATGATATAAGTTAATAGACATTATAGGATATAGTCTACAATCTCATGTAAGTTGCAAGAATTCACATCTAGCTACTTGAACTAAAAAGAAACTTTGGATGAATAAAAATACATCTCATCTTTTATAATCAATGTCTAGAAGTAGACTTGTAGACTACAAGAATATCTAGAGATCCCCATGGATTCTTATTCAAATAGGAAATTAAACTGAAGAATAACCTAGAAGTCGATATTTGAAGAACTAATTTAAATAAGATTATTGTTAAATGATTGCTAAGCTACATGACATAATATTTTCATTGTTTGGGTTCTACACCTTCCGTACTATCTGCATCCATTCATAACTCATGACTACATCTACAACCTTTCAGTAGGAGTTTTTGAATAGAATATGAATTTTACTAATGCAACATGATGTAATTCATAGCTAGCTTTAAACTCAAATTTTATTATAGAATTTAAATTTTTTAATCATTTCTACTGCTTATGAGTAACTATGAGTAATAATGATGTGTAGTTGCTAATCTACTTCATGAGATAGTGAGCTAAGAGTAACTATGAGGCATAGACTATTGTAGCTTTAGATTGTAGGTAGCTAGAAGATATAGAATATCATAGCTTCAGACTATTGATGATTATGAGTCATAACAACTCATAGACAATCAAAAAGATAAATGGTTCAATTCTATTTCAACAGATTTTGAGAAGATGAAAAGAGATAAAATGAACAAAATAGAGAAAGATGTGGGATATACAAATTAAACAAAAAGAAGAGAAGAATATATGTTTAGAATTGTATATTGAGAGTTAATAGAGTAAGTTTTATTATTTCTTTAATCCTTCTTAATGATGGTTATTTACCCTTTATTTTTTGACTATAAGTTTCACTTTTTCATTCCTCTATAACCATAGGTCAATTTCATAATTGTACCACCCTTGCTACACACTATGAAATAACTAAACCTTTTGTACAATGTAGGTTGATGGTTGAAGTTTAAGTGATTCATATCTATTGTGATGTACATTTCTAATATTCTTCATGTTTCTAACTCTTTATGTAAGTGTTTTATTTGTTTGATAGTTCACATGATTGGTTTAATTTACAATTATTTGCAATGATTGTATTATTTAAGGATCGTATGCCCTATTAACTTTGAGGACAAATCTTAAACTTGTTAGGAGTAGTAATTCTCTAGGTTGGTTACTTTTGTTTCCTACCCCCTATTTTAATTTTAATGTTGATTGTAACTTTGTTGTTTATGCATTTCTGTGCATTAAATTTTTTTAAAAAATTCTTTTTTATACTAATATTGTTGTGAACTGCTTAGACTCCATAGGGTACCTTTTGGTACTATGTGAGACATTTAAGGGTGTAATCAATAGGATTTTCAATCATCCTTGAAGGAAAAAGCAAAAAAGTGTAGTTTTAAAAACTAAAGTGGTCAATATTATCTATGTTTAATAACTTAAATAATAAAATTTTATCATTTTAGATAATATCTATAGCTTTTATGGAGGCTGATGGTAGATATAAATATTAAGGGAAAGCATTCAGTGGTCCTGAGTTTAAAACACCTCAATTCTAGAGCTTAATTTTAGGATTTTGAATCATGATCCAAAAAGTGGTTAAGCGTTAGATGGACAATATAGTGATGCTAATGCTCATGTCAAATCACATCAAGTTTAGAGATAAAGATAATTTGGGATAAAATAAAATACTTTGTCCATTTTGAAAATTTATTTTACTTAGAGCTTTTTGTATGAGAGATTATGTATGGTAACGTATGGGGAGAACATGGAAAAGCAAGTAGGATGCACTAGAGGACGTATCGGCTAAAGGTAATGGATTCTATGGAAGAGGTGAAGGTTGCACTAGTAATGCTGAGATAAGTTTTCTTTTTCTTTTTCTTTTTTATTATTCATATTTCAATTTTCATTTCACAAGGATTTATGCGAAGCTTTTCTCAAGAAACACTAGTGTAGATGAAGCTCGTTTGTGCTAGGAAGCTTCTAGATATGCTAGTAGTACCAACAATGGTAGGTGCCCATCTACATTAGTGTCAAACATGCCACACAGGCCTCTACATTGGACAAGATATTAAGGAAGTAGTAGAGAGAGAGAGGGTTTTGATGATAGAGCCTTTGTCAAGAATGACGTTTGTAATGGAAATGTAGGTAGTGGGCGGTAGACATGGTGGAAGATGAAGATGTATTAATCATCAAAGTTGGGAGTAGGCAGGAAGCACAAGTCTATGACACAAATGCACTAGTGATGTGCTGGGTAGAAAAAAGATGCAATGATAAGGGGTGCTTCTTGGTCATTAAGAAAATCACATAAACGCAGGAAGAAAAAGGTGCAACTCCGTGTGACGGAGACGCTGCACCGCATTATGCGAAGGACCACCATATCTGCACCGAAATTCACGGTAGAAATCAAAGCTAAGCTCATCATGGCAATAATACACTGCTCCCAATTACAGTTGAGATTTCTGGTTTCATAGGGTCGAAGTCCAGACATGGAAATTAACCTTTTTTCCGTTGTCGATTTCCGAAAGTGGGTCCAAGGTAAAGAAGGCACTTTTAATTACGAAAAACTCAAAAATTAATTTAAATTAAAAAGCAAAAGTAATTTTAAATACGATAATATTAACAATTAGGTAAAGATGAAAACTCTGGTCATTGCAAAGTCAAAAGCAAACAAGAAAATATAGAGTTCGCCTAACCAGAGGCTGTCAAGAAACTTGATTACAGCAATACAACAAACAATAACAAAATATAATAAGATGTCATCATTGATTTTGTTACTTGAGTGGCATTATGATGTTGACTTAAAAGGAAAAATTCGTACTCCCCGCGATGGAAAGTTATTCTGCATCACCGTAGAAATCAAGGATGACAATTAAAGTAAACAAGAAAATATAGAGTTTGCCTCTAGAAGCTGTCCACAAACTGTTGATATCAACTCTTTCATGCAAGCATAAAGTCATGATTAATAAGTTATCCAGCCTTCTTCTGCATCCACTACTCCCAGGATGTGCAAGAGCCTGCTACAGACGATGGCAACGAAGGCCAGAATTCCAAAACCAACATATACTACGACGACATATGGGCCTGCGTACTTACCGTTGTTTTTCAACACAGTAAAGGTGGCTGGGGAGGCGTTCGCGGGGAAGGCTGTAAAGACCAAGAAAGAAGCGTTGAAAGACCTAGCAAGTCTGGATGGCATGATGACACGAAGCCTTATGGAGGCACCAATTCCACCCACTATGAGTGTGGAGGAGTGATGAAGATTGAGGCTGCACTCGTATTGTCAAAAAAGTAACTCTCTACCATGGTAATTTCAAGTTTTCTGAGGTTAGTGCCCACATGCAGGGAGCTTCCAATAATCTTTGAGAACTTATCGTTTTCCCTTGTTGTAGATGCCTGTGGGTGAACGTGAATAAACTGGATGTTTTTCTATCATTGTTTTGAATCTATGTGCCGGAGATTTGCGATTCCGGATAAATTTTGACGAACTGTTCGCGTCGGATTCGGGAGTGAACTGAAGCGCATTAAATTCGCAATGGGTACGTATTTCATAATTTCCAACAAAATTTTGTATACATGGAAATGGTCGACTTGCCTTGCCTTGCCTCGTATTATTCTTGCCTTTTTAGTTCTTGGAATGTCTGCATTTTGCATTAAAATCTTATGTATCTTCTCCTATTCAAAATTTCATTTCATTGTTAAATGGCAAGCAAGCAATCAAGATTCATGGCATCGGCATGAGACGGACCACAGAAAACAAGGGAGTACGAATGAATAAACAAACACACGGAATGGGCTACTATGGTAACTGAAGGCCGAAGGGGCAGTCATACGGAAATCAAGTTTTAGACGGGGCGTGCCAGGAAAAAATTGCATTTGCATGGATTCGCCTGCCTTTGGAGCGTCAAAGGTTCCGCCATGACTCACATTCACGCGTGTGTATTGTTCATTGCTGGTTTTTTGCTCTTTTTCTCGTTTCTCTGCTGAAAAAAGAAAAAATAAAACAGGGTCATCGTCATGGGTCATGAGTCATGAACATGATGACGGATGGATGCTTGTTCAACATTTTTAAAAATCTGTTTGCTTATAAAGCAACGAATCCCACCAGCACATGGCCAATGGCCATATGCAACCTCATGGTGCTCTGTTTTTACTTTCATCATGACTAGTGCTGATTTGCCAGAAAGGTTTTGGATCATTGTAGGTGAGGTGAGTTACTGGGCTGTGCCTAGTTTAATTAAGTTGTTGTTGATGTGTAAATTTTGGACACACCGCCAAGACTATCGCCTAGAGATAGTCTTAGCTAGAAAGGGCTATGTGACAAAACAATAATAACAATATTTTAAACAAAATATTAAAAACTTAAATTTGATTTTAGGAGCTTTCTGTTATGTTCGAAAAACATATAAAAATCAAAATTAAACACTTGTGTAGTTTTGAGTAAAATAAATAACACAAAATAAAAATTTAAATCAAAAATAAAAATTTATCTGGTGCCACTAGTCTTCTCGGTGTCAGCTTGGTCTCTACCGTGTAGGTAGAAAAGAAAACAGGAAAGAAAATGCGTCTGTTTCATGCACAAGAGACTTGCAGCTCTTGAACAAAAAAATCCTGCGAGAGACTTGCGGCTTTTGAACAAAAAAATCCTGCGAGAGACTTACGGCTCTTGAACAACAACAAAAAAAATGCTCACTGTTTGAACAGAAAATCCTCTCCAGTGGTGAACTGAAAATCCTCTGATCGTTGTCAGAGAATAGGCGCAGGCGTTGGCTGCCGACTCTCCTCCTCGCTACCTCTGCCTCTAAACTCTAGCTTCCTCCCTCTTTATAGCGGTCTTGCAAGAGAAAACCCTAACCCTAAATTACCAGCCACCTTTGCCGTGAATTATTTTCCTCATATCGCTGCAAAAGAAAAAAAAAACAAAATAGGATAATCATCATGGNCTGTTTTTACTTTCCCCTTCATCATGACTGGTGCCGATTTGCCAGAAAGGTTTTGGATCATTGTAGGTGAGGTGAGTTACTGGGCTGTGCCTAGTTTAATTAAGTTGTGTCTTCTTATAATGCAGTCATCTTCAACGTGGCCCTATGGCACTACTCACAAGTAGTTCCTAAGGTGGTACTCACAAGTAGTGGTTGAACAAAAGCAGACCTGATTTGTTATAAATTTGGTTGAGGCTTGAGGCTTAATTTCATTTTTAGAAATATTGGATTGAGTAACAAAAGGGTTTCATTTTATTGCTGTCATTTTGGTTGTTGCAGAAATTATATGTTTAAGGAAATGGATTCAATGGCCTCCATACCTTTGCAAATTTTTTTGCTTCAGTTTAATGGTGATATTGCAATCTTCTGTGTAATTTTTAACCATTAACAATATTTTGGATTTACATTGTACTTGTTCTATATTTTACAATGTATTTTTATGATATATGAGATTTTATTTTTTAAAAAAAACTAATATATTTAAATTTTCTTGAGGCACACCTACCCAAACACGTTCAGAATCGTGAATCCTCGATTCTTTTGATGCATAGTTTTGAATTAACAATTTTCTGGGTGCTTTCAGCGTGCTTAGTCAGCTAGGTAGTGTACCGCTGAGGTTGTTGTTTTGCTAAGTTTAGTCTTTAATTGGATAAGCCTAGAAAGATCTAGAACAGTTCCTGTTAAACTATCATTGGACAAAACTATGTATTCTAAATATGCAGAATTCCAAAGTGTTGGAGGTATATGACCGCTAGGGTTAAGCCCGGAGAAATTCATTCCAGAAACCCGTGTCTTAGACATCGTATACGCTCCCATACGAATCCGTAACAAGGATCAGGTTTCCATGTTGTATAGTTGAAGCCAAACGTCTTGTTGAATTCTTTTAGAACATTCACATCGACTGGGTTGCTCAAGGGATCTGATTGCATAATATGATAAATGTCGTGAGCATTGAGGATTACATATGTATCAGCCGTAGCTGGAGTGAAAGTTGCATTATGACTCTTAAGCTTTCTTTTTGGTACAAGGCAACTTCTGCAGCAGTGTAAATATCTCCTATGCTAACATTCACATTCACATCTTTTATAGAAACATTAAAACTGGATAATGTCTTGACCTTCCAAAACTGAGCGAAGTGGTAAAAGGACAATGTTGGCTGGTGTTCAAAGAACCTGAAGAAGCTACCGGTCCAACTGTTGTTTAAGAACACGCTTGTTTCTCCTGATAATCCTTGAGCGGGTCCCAGGCTTCCAGCGACTTAACTTCCTGTTAATTCATAGGCGCTCATTCATGGGCTTCTATTCATTCTTAAACGTGAATAGAAAAACCTTCTTAGTTGAACTTTCATTGTCATGGTACTACATGACCCAAAAGCATTTAACATTGGCTGGTTATAACATTTAATAATTCAAAGGTTAAATAATATTTTTCAGAAGCACCACTATATCTTATGCATCTTATGCAATTGGTTTAAAAGAGGGGATGACCCTGATGTTGTAAGACCCTACCATAGCAATTAAACGTATCAATCATGGCCCCATGCTAGCATAGGAGACATAGCATTAACACATTCATAGCAAGTTTAGCAATAGAACTCAACAAAATACAGCAAGGTTAGTCCTAGAAAATTACATAATGATACATGATAGCATATCATCAAGGAGGTGTAACTTAGTTCTAGTTTGTGGCTTGCATCATGGTTTTATGTATTGTCCTACATTTGGTCATGGTTAAATAAAGTTTGTAGTTACATATCAATATTCTACAATACTAGAACCATTTATAGCATTTGTCAATAATTTGGACATGAATTTATGGAATACAATTCATAGCAATAAGATTGGCAAATAACTATCATAGGTGATATGGAAAATCACAAATTTTTGAGGGAGTTGAAAGTAAATGAGAAGTATAGTGGTTGGCATTAAAAGGCCAAAAAAAAGATGTGACATGTAGAATTAGATTTAGAGCAACGAATAAAGATTAGGGATGGGTTGGCACCATTTGTGTGATTATTTCAGTATTTTGCACTCCATCCAATTGGATCTACCTGCTCCTTTTCTTTTCTAAATTATTATTATTATAAATTTCTTTGTGCCTATGCAAAGCAAGTATTAAATGTGGTTTGAAAAATAGGGTATTATTTCATGGCTAGTATTTTTCTAAAAAATATTTTTTCAAATGCTTTGCCATTTAGTAGTACAATGGTAAGCTTATGCCTTGCATCTAAGTTGTTACATTTGCATCTACTTTCTTGGATCTATTAGGGCGAGACAAATAAGAATTTTTTCTTATAACTTAGTGGCACCCATTGAAACTGAACTTAAGTTTTCTTGGATTTTTTGTGACCACACTAATTTCAAAATTCCTTTTATGGACATTTTTTTTTCCATAACTCAACATGGTGCATTGGAATTTGAACTTGTGACTTATGTTAACTTGCTAAGATTCTTATCACTAAGGTAACAAGCTACAAGTTTGTTGGTGAGGAGTGTCTTAAGTGGTCAACTTCAATTCATCATTGTCATCATCATCATTATAGCATTATCCGAACAAAATGGGGTAGTTAATACATTACAAGTGTGACCCTTTTGCTTGTGGTAAGACACTTGAGTTGGAAGCTCAAGTCATGGATTCGATTCTGGTGGGCAATGCTGAGTTATATAAAGTTCTTATTAACCTTACAATTTTTTATGATGCATAATACTTTCTTGTAAAAAAAAAAACATCAAGCTCAATGCATTTATGTTACAAAGATGCATCTACTAAGGTGAATGTTGGATGTGACTAGAAAAGATCTTATCAACAACTTTCTCTCTTTCTTTGAAGAATGGTTAACACAATTTGATGGTGGGCTTGGCACATCTAGAAGATTGAAACCTTATTACATTATTAATCATGCTGGAAATAAAACTGAAAATTCTAGAAAATATCAACAAGAAAAGAAAAACATTGAAACAAAAGTGAAGCTCCTAAAGTTCATAGTGCAAACCAAAAAAAAAAAGGTCTTACATACTAATACAAAACAAGAATAATCAAACACTAAGAATGTGTTTGGTTCCTTGAATCTATATATATTAAATTGTTAAAGATGTTGAATCCAAAGACTTATGTGATAAAATAAGGCCTAAAAGAGTAAAGTAAGATACATCATCAAACAAAAGAGATTCAAAGAAAAAAAAACTATAGAATGGTTAAGAAATATTGAAAAGACAAATTATAATTTTTTTTCTCAAATGTATAGAGTTCAACAACTTAAGGTATTATTTCTTAAAATTCAACACCATCATGGTAGTGAAAGAAAGTAAAATAATTTTCAACCAACCTTAAAGCTAGGGCACTACAATCATATTGTTCTTATGCAAAAAGCCACTAATTTCTACATTATTAGGTATGAAAGGCAAAGTCAATAAGGGTTTTATGTTTGTGGAATTTTCATTTTTCTCAAATTTGGTAGGTTCAAGAGATTACATTATTATGAATGTATATGTAGTTATCCTATAGGATATATTATTGTTGGTGATAGGGCTACTAATAATTTCCTTGAGCATAATACAACCTCCTAGGTGTCTATCTCTTGATGAACTCTAGATTTAAGGCATAAACCCTAGACTCATAAAGATGTAACATTATTAGGCAACAACTCTTTGGATGTTTGTATTGGCAAATGACATATCCATCATCATCTGACTTAGAATCTGCAACCTACTCTACTATAGACACTTTCCCTTTATAGTAATAATAGTCATTTTATACATATCTCTTCTTTCTCTTATCCATGTCTTTAGCTCTCCCTTGTTCTACTTTTGCCTCCATAATATTAAGTTTTTTTTTTTTTGAAATTTTTGGTTGATGAAGTTCTACATTTTATCAACCTTCACAAGAATTTCCATAATTGACTTTTAAATAGGTAGGGTTTTTCTTTGCACAACTTCCTCTAATGATGTTTCTTCTTCATAGATATGAACCACCTTTTTGTAGATAGAGGAGTTCTTATTATAATCCTCCACATTTTCTCTCTTCTTGAGTTCCCCTTCCTCTTTTGCCATTTAATCAATGAACCTTTAATTTTGATGAACTTTTATTCTAGATAATGTCCCTTGATCATAGAGCATAAGAGTCTTTCTTATCTTATTTCAAGGTTCATTGATGATATGGTGTAGCTATTCTCTTTGAGAAAAGTAATGGCCTAAGCATTAATGAAGTAGAGAATAGTACCTACCCAAGGCTATATCAAGGAACTTATGATTACCTTGTCTCCACCTTTGGATTTACTTTCTCAAGTTGGACACTAGGGAGTGCATTTGATATTTGTCCTTAAGCAGTTCAAGCATTGTACTTCACCTCTTGATGAATTCTAATTTCAAAAAAGTAGTACCAACTTTCTGCTTCTTTGAAGATTATTATTGAAAATAATTTTAGCTTTGTCCATTCATTTTCAATATTCTACAAAGCATAACCATCATTGAAGGCTTGTAAATGATGTTGTAGATTTGCATTATAGCCTCCTTCGAAGTTACGGATATTGTTCATATCCAACCATTGGATTTAGTTGTTCCTTGATGCTTGGTAGGGATGCATATCACCTCCTTGATGTTGATCATGCTCCTTGTAGCAAGGAATGATTCTTCATAATCATCATGATCTTCATGGTTCCTATCATTACCATGTCTCCTTTAGTGTTGCCAGTTATGCCTTCATTCACATTTATGCCTAACTTCCTACTCATGTCTACCATCTATTTTGTCATCTCAATGATGGTTCTCTCTATCATCTCCACCCAATCTATGATCATTTCCCCTTCTATCTTAGCCATGTTCACCCTTGTTAAAGCTTGATGATGAGGATGAAGATGGAGAACTAGGAGAGTTATGTTAGCTTACTATCTTCTATTGACCTCTTTGATGTTCTTTTGGTTACCTATTAGAAAACCTTGGCCTTGAGGCCTCCCTTGTGTTGGGCTTTATTCTTCCCTTACCTTGGTTGCTTATCAAGGTTGAACGTAGCCATGGATGATTGATGTCATTTCTACTCAGAGGTGGAGGATTCTAGCATTGAGATTGGCCATATTGATAATTGGTATTCTCCTTTTCAGATTGTGATGTCAATTGACTAATAGCCAATTTTTCCTTGGAAGCTTCATGGCATGACTTCATGTAATGGTCCTTTCATAGTTGGGTCTTGGTGGGCTACTAGGGTCTAGATATTTCATCAATGTATTTATATTCTAGAGCTACTACTTTAATTCTCACCTTCATTAGCATTTCCATGATCATTAACAGCACTGAGCAGTCAAGCGTCAATACAATGTTACCTTCCAAGTCCCTCCATTGCAATTATTCATCTTGGTGAAGAATGAAAGTGTAATCTAGATAGTATGGGTCTAGATGCTAGTAGACCACTTTTAGTTATTGTGGCACTTTATTTTAGTTCTTAATGGTTTTGACATGTTCCTTTGTTGAATCATTAGTAGATGGGGAATCCACCCTTCAAGAATAAGACATTTGCAATTGATAAGTGTGTCTTTGAATAAAATATTATTATTTTCAAATAATTGATTATTTTAGGCTCTATCAACAATCCTTGAATAATATTAACTATCTAAAACACTAGCACTAGTCCTTAACAATGACTTCAATAATGAATAGTAAAGTAGATCCTACACCTAACTATACATATCAAAAGTATGCATGTAGAATCCAATCAAATTTTGTGGATTAAGACTATTTTAAATATATTAGATATCTAAGTGTTAGATCTTAGTCATTGTATTTCTAATCATACTTTTGTAGACTTAATTTGTATAATTAAATGTGATTGAGGCACATGATGAAAAAGGTATTATTGAAATACTAAAATATCAAATATTAAATTTCTTAACTATTTAATCTAAAGGAAAGAAATAAATTTAATTCAACCTAAGCATGGAGTAACCATTTTCAACTTGTCGTATACATCTTGAATATGCATCAACATTGTTAGATCACCAAGTGTTCACTGCTAGGCGTACTAAGTGGTACACTTGTAAGATTACCAAACATTAATGCTTTTATGCTTGAAGTTGGTCATACTCATACAATTTAGTAAGGTAAGATAAAAGGTAAATTAATTAACCAAGTACATAACGTTAAATAACATTTAAGATAAATTGTAATTAAGAAAATTATAAAGCTAAGCCAATTACTATAATGAAGGAAATGTACCTCAATTTTATTGTTGCCATAAAAATATGTCCAACTACATCATCACTTGAATAAAATTTTTTACAATGCATTTGATTCATATTGCAAGCACTTGATGACTATTGCTAACTACTATTGATGAGTGGTGAGGTACCCCTACACTCAACCATAAGAATACGAGTGTTCACGCACAATCTGGTCGAACTTTGCAAATGGGCTAGTTGTGGTATCTAGATAGTTACTCATTGATCGCAGTTCACTATCTTTCCACCTGGACTAGTATTTGCTTTGTCATGTATGGTTTAGTCCAGAGTGAGGTGTATGATGTAGTCCTAGACTAGTGCTACTCCTAGAGGCAATGGAAAGTAACTTTTTTTTAACTAAGAGGGAAAGGGTGAAGAGAGTCTAATCTAGCCTAAGTGCAATGAGCATCCATCCCTTAATCATCCATATACATCTTGGACCTCATGTACTACTGTTGGGATTACCAAGCACATTACCTAGGTATGCTACTGGGATACCAAGTAGTCACACTTAAATTGTTGTAATTAAGTCATACTCATTCCACGTTTAATAATAGGGATAGGAGAGGAAGGTAAAGAGAGATTAAGTAAGAAAGTAACAAATAACAGTTAAAACTAAGTGAATGTTGCAATGATGAAGTAATCTCAATCTTTATTGCTGGTCATATGCATGTCCAAGTACATCACACTCGAATAAAGGTTCCATACAATTACAATCATCACACTGTGAGCATGCATTGGGGAAAGGGTTGGGAGGAAAAACTGACAAAAAGTTCCTACTCTAATACTAACTTCCTATTACTTTCCTGTGTGCCCCATTGTGTATTTAGAGGCTCACATAGGAACCGCGATATCGCGTATCCGATATCACTTGTCAGGCCACAGTATCGCATACCCAATATCAAGGGGTTCAATATTGAGGGTCTGATAATGGGGGTCCAATATTGGGACTCATAAGACTTGATATCTTGTACCTAATATCAAGGGTCCGATAATAGGGGTTCAATATCAGGACCTAGCAAACCATGATTCATCAACTATCGAGAAAAATGGATAAAATTTCACTAAGGGAATAATCGAATAATCCTATAAATGAGAAGGGTATGTACATTTATATATGCATTTATTAAGATTTCATAAATGCTAATGTGTTGACAAAGCAAGGCATACATCAATGTTAATGCTCTAATGCTACTATGTTGACACGATTGACTAATTTAACATTTATTAGTTGTAATTTATTCAAGATATTTTATCATCATGTATAAAGTTGTAAATGAATATATTCGTACATGAGCTTTCGTACGTAATCATCCTATAGATGTTCCATCTCTATGTATCTTTATCATAATTATATTGAAATAGAAAATCACCTTTTTATCCATTGTCAGTTTGCTACTACTCTTTGGATTGTGCTTTTTCATGCTTTAGGTTTGCATCTCTGGCTATCACTATTAATTCAAAATTTAGCTCTAGAATGGGAGATCTACCATAGAGATAAGACTAGAGTTTATATTTGACTTTCTTTTCTTCCAATTTTTTTTCATGAAATATATATGGAGAGAAATTTTTGTATTTATAAGTCATAAGAAAGACATGTCCAATTTTTTTGGAATTTATTTTATTGAAACGAAAAGAGCTAGCTTCCATGAAAAAGCATTTGTCTTAGTATAAACATTGTAAAAGTAGGTAATTAAGACTATTGAGCTTGAATCATTTTGTGAGCATGACCACAATAGATCTAGGATTTTCATCTTTCAATATATGTAGTTTTGCTTTTATAATTAGCTTTTTAGCATAGGATGCGATCAATCCTTTTTTAAAAAAATAAAATATTACATTATAACAAGATTTATAAACTTAGAAAAGGAATTTATAATGAACATATATTAAAATTTGGCTTAGGACATGCATAGAGAAATTGATCCTTCCTCCATGTATACAAACATAATCATTTTGCATTAAGTAACAATGTGAAAACTAATGGTACCCATGCACCAATTTTGTCATTATTCTAACACCATCACCTTTTAAATTTTTAAATGCAATACACTTTTAAAAATTAGATACATCACATAGATCATTGAATAACACCTTCAAGTAGCATAACCAATATTAAGGGTCGATTTAATATTCATTGCACCTAATTCTACTCCCAAGTAGTTAAATACATATGGCATTGTCACTAACTCAACATGTTGCCTTAAATTGCATGCCTTGCATAATTTCTTCTTCATGTTGCTATGGGGGATAGGCAAATCATCAAGCAAATCATGTTTTGGGTTGTTAGGTTAAATCATAATTGATAATAGATTAGTACATTTTGAACAGACTTCAAATACATGGTAATTAGAACTTGTGTATATAGTCTATAATAAAGTAAATAAGAAGCTTCATGAGTAATAATCGAATCGTGTTCTATTTCTATAATTTGACTATAGTATAAGGTCAAATATATTTGATTTATAATAAATATTAGTAATGTCACACTTAAAAAGCCACAAGATGTGATTGGGCTTTGAGCCCTTGAGCAAGTTTATATAATTTAATAATTCAATTGAATAGTTTTGATGCATGTTGTTAGTTTTAGTGGATACAATTCTCCTCAATTTAAAATGTTATATAATTTTTGTATATTCCAGGCTTATGTTGGACTAACTCCAAAGGTTATGCAATGTATAATTATTTGAAGGTTTAGAAAAAAATTTAGATTTAATTTGGTGAATTACCTTTAATTTTTTAAAAAAAATCTAATATCTAAAAGGTTTTGTAATCCATAACTTCATAGTAAGTGTAACATTGAATGAGCTTACGAACCTCAGTTGTACTAGTTATTAATGAGTAGTAGGTATCCTCTACAGCCAACCATACAAATCACAAGCATGTACGTGAGATCCGTTCAAATTTTATGGACTCTATTTACCTAAGTGGCCTATGTTCCTAGATGGTGAAATATATGATTGCTAGTCGTTGTCTTTTCAATTAACACTTATGTTAATCTATGCATATGATTAAGTACGAATAAGATGTAAGATATTTATTTTTTATACTTTTTATTGTTTTCTTTATTTGCTAAATAATTAACTAAATAGAATATTTATATTTAAATTAACTAACTAATTAAATAAATAATTAACTAACTATCCTAAACATGAAGCATCCATTCCTAGTTTCTGCACATATCTTGAACGTATACTAATGCTATTGGATCACCAAGTGTCTGCTGCTAGGCATACCAAGTATCCACTATTGGGATTACTAAGTGTTAATATATTATTAATGAGCATCAAGTATACCCTACACCCAACCATATGAATCACTAGCATTCACTTAGCGATCTAGTTGAATTCCAAGGACTTTAGGTTTCTAAGTATACTAGTTTTAGGAGGTGAGTTTAATTATTGCAATTGTTGTCTTCCCAATTCCACTTATGAAGTGCAAGTGTATGATTAAGTGTAATAAGGCATATTATTTTTTCTCATTTTATCTTTTATTGTTTAAGTCACCTAAGAACAAGAATAAAAAAATAAAGTATTTAATTGCTTAAATAGTTTAATAACTAGCTAATATTTAACTAATCCTACCATAAGCATCCATTCCCACTTTCTTTATACATCATGAACACATAATAGTGCCTTTGGATTACCAAGTGTTAAGTGCTACTAGGATTACCAAGTGTTAAGTGCTATTGTAATTACCAAGTGTTAAACATATGCTCAAATTAGTCATACTTATTTTTACTATTTAATTGATATTAATTAATTAATTACAATTAATTAAAATAAATTACATGAATGTAAATATAAAAGAAACAATTAATCTAGTCTAAGTACTACAAAGTTTGATCAAGAAAGCTCATCTTTATTACCATTCACACCAAGGTGCTCAAGTACATAAGTGCTCAAATAAAGATCTGTACACTTTTTAACTACTACTATGGACACTCAGAAAATATTCTAACTTTTAAATGGAAAAACTACAAGCGCTTCATCACAACTATGGAAAGACTACCATAAATGCAGTAGCTAGACACACATTTATAGATGGAAATAGGATGTCCCATTGATGGATACACATCAACAAGTCAAACCTTGCATCAACAAGATCACGTCAATGAGATCCCATCAATGGCATCACATTAATGACATTCCGTCAATATGGCCTAACAATGCAACTCATCATACCCCCACAACTAAATGAAAACTCATCCTTGAGTTCTTTACAAAATTTGGGAAGGTATGAGATTATTTCCTAACTAAAGACATACAAAACAAAACACAACAAAAACTAATTGCCCAAGTGTATGAATTTACAATCATTACAAAATTTTGGTATTCAGGATAACAAAATTGAACACCATGACAAAACTGATAAACACAACTCCTCGAATGGTGTGAAAATGATGATGAAGTTCAAACGATCCTAGGCGGTGGAGGGTCTTGAAGCTCCGAAGGGTCTTCTTCTTCTTTAAGTGCACAAAAAGGTTGAGGTGGTTGTTGTGGTTGTCCTATGCAGCTACAACTTCTAGCGAAAGATGGAAGGCATCCAACAATGCCTTCATCTTCTCCTCCTTACTCTAGTGATCATTCATAGTTCATGCTGCTTCACTGATGTGGGCTAGAATGGAAATATTCCATAGACAAGGCATTGTTAGGAACAACTCCTTCATCTTCATGAACTAGGTAGCGAACTATTTGTGTTTGATGTTGAATGCCTTCAGTGCATTATGAAGCCCCTAGTAGTTGTTCATTCTCTTAACCAAGTTCTCAACAATTGATCTTTACTCAATGAACTTTGCCTTGAAATCCTCAAGTTTTACATTTGCAATCTCAAGCTTTTACTTGGTCTCTTTATGGTTCTTGAACTTTGCCTCGTATACTAAATATGAGCTAGCCACTTGCTTCTCCAATTTTGACCATAGCCTACTAGCAATCAACATCATTAATTTTGCATACTAGAGATTGGCAAGCTTCATGTATTCGATCATCTTCTCAATTTGTGGCTCTTTCATATGAATTTTAGCTTTATTATAGTCATTTAGCCCATCAAGGATAGGCTAACTGACATCTCCTACTTCCTTGAGCTACTAGAGGACCTCATTGAATTTTTCTTTTACCATTTGTATATGCTTCTCATTGATTTATTTTTGTAATCCCACTTGATTCCTATAATGATTTTTAACACTTTCGAACTTGAGGGCCTCATTCTTCCATGTGGCAATCTCAATTCTAGATTTTTGGTGTAAGGCATAAAATTTCTCCATGGAGAGCTTTCTATTTTTTGTTGCCAATCTCCTCAATTCTACGTTCACCCTGGCTATTTTCTCTGACTGTTGATGGATAAATTCTAACATCTACTACTTCTGTCCATCAACATTCCATAGCTGATTATATTCTATTGTCAGGATCTCACTCTCATAGCAAGTCTAAACCAAGTCTTTTTGAATGTTATGTGTGGCTGCATTAGCTAAGGATTGGTCAAAGATCACTAATACCTTAGTTTTCTTAAACTTTTTGAGTCACTTTAGAAGTTGTTGAAAAGCTTCATCTCTTGTGATTACTTGGTTGAGAAGCATGGGATTAGCAAGGTAGGCTCTTAGATCAGCAACCTTTGTAGCCAAGCATTGGTTTTCAACCCTAGCTATTTCAAGTTTTCCCTCCATGATGATGCATTTTCCCCTTGCTTTAAGAAGCTCTAACTAGGTTGTAATGATGGTATCTGGAAGGTCAAAGATATCCAGAATTAGTTGTCTGGTTCCCACCAATTGCTCTAGTAATTCCTCATGCTAGGCTACACTCAATCTTCCACTAACAATGCCTATGGATGTCTGCACATCTCTAAGTGCAGAAACTTCTAATACAAACATTGTAGGTGCATTGAGTACTTTTGCCACCCTATCAGCAACCACTTCAACTATTGTCTCTTGCCCATGGTGTTGCATCATCAAGACAGTTGGCCCCTCACCCTTCTCCAAATGCATCAAAAAAGTAGTAGCATTCCTAGAGATGTCTAGGAATTACTACTGCTATTATGAGAGGGACACTGTTACCTCTCATGTGCTTAGATTTGGCCTTGCAGGCACTTGCATGCATTGGGTAGTAAAAATTGATGCCCCACCTTCCATCTGACTTATGGTTTCAGTCACTTTGTTGAGGTGGCTCATTACTGGTTTGTACATAGATGGATCACCACCACTCATTCCTGCTTACTACTACTACTATTTTAAGAGCTACTCTCAGAGTTCACACATGCACTCAATGGTAGCACAGGTCTCCAACATTGTTTCATGAGTGGATGGTGGAGGTGATGGTTACTGGTCCTCTTCTTGGATCATCTTCACAAGCACCCTGTCCTTCATCCTTGTTGCCCAAGAGGTGATTGGAGCATGTCATATGACATTGTTTGTGTAGCATGCTATGCCCTCTCTCTTGCATAACTTTCTAATGAGATGTGGAAAGGGAAGTGTCTTTTTTCCACATTCATTTTCCTTGAAACGCTTCTCTATCTTAACCTAGATCAACTATGGAAGGTTGACTAAGAATATTTCACTTAGAGCAACACACGCATGGGTGGAAAAGGCTATGACCTTGCTAGGCCTCATCGTTGGATTAAGTTGAAAGGCTACAATCTTAAAGTATGCATGTTTTTCCATGGTGAGTACACCAAACTCCTTGCAATCCACTCTATAACACCACTATGTCCATTCTTTCTTAATGTCAAGATTTTCCTACACTGGTATTTCTACAAGGGTGGCTCCAGTTTCAAGCAACCCAAGGGCCTTAAAAATTACTTTTACTAAGTAGGACATAGAAATGTCCTTGATTTTTATTATGCAACCAACTTTCCTAATTTTCCAAAAGAGGTATGTCTCTCCGATGTACCACTTCCCACTTAAAGTGATGATGGGAAACATGGAAGAGTTTTGCAATTGCTTCTTGACTTCTAGAGGAGAAAATTCCAAGAAGGATCCAAAGCTCAACTCTTGAAGTATAGATTTCTAGACCTCCTTGGACTTGATTTGCTTCAGTTTAGTGTCCGTTAGGGTGAACACAAGGCTTAGTCTTGGTCCTAATGCCTCATCTCAGTGTGATTGTTTAGTCGCAACCACTTTTTTGGGAATTTGTCCAATAGATTCCACTTTAGGCTCCTCCTAAAGAGGTCTTATTGTTATTCTTGATTTCTTTTAGTTCTTGGTCATTTGACCCTTGGTTGGGATGATTTACACGTGCTTTCCCTTAAGTATCGTCTATGGTTACAACATAACCAAGGATTAGTGTAAAATGTGTAACTTATATCATTTAAGTAATGATGAGTCATGGTCTGTTAGGCCCAGTTATCGAAGCCCTGATACAAGATACCAGGTCCTGTTATCAAAGCCCAGTTATCGGAGCTGCGATATTGCAGCCTATATGCAATATCGCGGTTCCCGTGTTAGCCTATAAATAAAAGGAAACACACTTGGTTTTGTAATTGTTTCTTAGTTCCTTACCCAAACTCTTGTAGTTATTCCTTATTAGAGTTAGAATTATTTCTCAGTGCATGCCTGCAGTGTGGTGATTGTAATTGTATGGCATCTTTATTCGAGTGTGACGTACTTGGACATGCACATGGCCAGAAATAAAGATCGAGATTACTTCATCATTACAGCATTCACTTAGTTTAATTATTTAATTTTTATTGTTATTTACTACTTTTGTATTTAATATCTCTTCATCCTAAATTCCTTTTAAACATGGAATGAGTACAACTTGACCATGAGCATTTAAGTGTGACTACTTGGTAACCCAGTAGCGTACCTAGGATTTACGCTTGGTGAACATGATGAGATACTTGAAGAGGACTTGATCATTTACAAAATTAGAGTTTTGGATGGAGAATGAATTTTTGTTGGAGAAATGCCATTAAGGAGCACACAGTTGGATGTAACCATTCAGGAATGCAAAAGATTTGATTGTGAAAATGTATAAGGATAAGAAACTTACCTAACCCAACTAAGAGAAATGCAAGTGGATCCTTCTCATAGAAGGCTCATGCTCTTTTTACCCTTGCATATCCTCAAACCAAGGATTCTATGGGCTCCACAATTGATTAATGGTTGTGAAAAGTTAAGGACCTAATCCCAAAAGAATCTACCTAAGAATTTCAATATGTCAAACTAAGACATTGAGCAAGACATGGAAAACTAATAGTGAGGTGAATTACAGAAAGAATTGGTGGATGAGAGAGAGAGATAGGAATGGAGTTCTGGATCATAGTCACATGAAGTTCTTTTGGATTTTGTGGTTAAATCATGCAATAAAGGTCATCCTTAGTCCAGATCTAAACCTACCACTTCCAATGACTTCACATCGACACTCTAAGACAAGTCCACCTTCTTAAGACATAAGAATTCTCCCACAAATCAATCACTATTCCTTATTGAGAAGAAAAGAGAAGTAAGAAGTGAGAAAGGGCCTTAGTTAGAGGGGACCTTTAGGCATGGGTAACATGTCTTTCTACATCCCTAACTAGTGCTTGTAGCCTACTATTTTGTCTAAGGAGTGTGCTTTGAATTTCCATCATTTTTTTATGTTTTATGTTTATATGGATTTTTCGATGGGAACCACACCATGGAAAGAATTGAACTTCTTATTATTGGTCAACAATGGAACAATAAGAAATCCATGAAAACACTCATGCACACAAGAGAGTAGGTAAGAACAGAGAGCATTGAATCCCCTTAAAGTCACACCCTTCTCAATCCATTTAACCTTTTCTAAGTTGGGAAACTACCAAGGACACAAGTTCATTAAATTTCTTATTGAGGAAATGACCTCATATTTCCAAAACAAAGAACACCATAGAGTTTATGGATGTGTGTATGATGTGAACTCATTGCATGTTCTATGAAAATGAAACCATGCTTTAGTTATTAATATCAAAATTCAAAGCTAGAATCCAAACATTAGTAATCAAAAACATTAAGACAAACCACCATCAGTGTCAGCTATAACAACACTATGTTCTGTTGGCAATAAAGAAGAATAGAAGCATTAGAAAACTTAAGAAAAATCAAACAAAATAAAGTAAAATATAAAAGAAATGTAAAATAATCAAGAAAGATAAAATGTACTAACGATGTTGCAAAACAAATAATATGAAAAATAAGAAAAGTGTAAAATAAAAAATACAAAAACAAAAAGGTATGAAATAAAAAAATGTAAAAACTTGAGGAGCCACTTTATATGATTAGCATGGATGGCCATCTCTCCCACAACTAAGTTGAAAGAAGAAGATCCAAAATATTGAGAATGGTTGTCCATCTGATGAGGTGTTGCAATTACTAGCTCATTTGGCCTCTTTGAAAGATTTAACTTGTTGCATGTTCATCAGTAGCTTCTTATTTGGGCTTTCAAGTTTGTAGATCAACATGGCCCCAAAAGAAAAGGTTTCATAAATGATGTAATGCCCTTCTGACAATGTTTGGAACTTAGACTTTTATGGTACATGTGTGGGGTTACAATAAAGGACCTTGTCTCTAGGTTGAAATTTGACTTTCCTTATTTTAAGGTCATGGCATTGTTTGTTGAATGCTTTGTGCACTTCATTTAAGGACAAGGCCATTAGTCGATTCTCATCTAGCATGTTGAGGTTGATCAGTCTTTCTTTCTGTGCTAGGTTGAGGTCAAGGTCAAGGTCATAAGCTATTAAAAGTGTATAGAGATTAGAATAAATAGGAAGTGTTGGTAATTTTTTGTACACTAGCTCATAGGAAGAGTAGCCTATAGGGAGTTTCTAGGTTGAGTGATAGGCCCATAGGACATCATTAAGTTTTGTGCTATAGTCTCTCCTATATTTGCTAATTGTTCTTGTTAAGATCTTAGTGATTTTCCTATTCGTTACCTTTGCTTGATTGTTGGCTTGGGGGTGGTAAGGTGTTATTAATTTGTTTCAACCACCAAACATTACATGAGCTTTTAAAAGGTAGTGTCTATAAAATGGGTATCATTGTCAAAAATTAGTGCATGTGATACTCCAAACCTATTTACAACATTTTATTACATAAACCAAGCAATTATAGAGGATGTACAATTGGTGACGGCTACTAATTCTACCCATTTTATATAATTATCAACAACAACTATAATATATGCCTTTCCATTCAACATGGATATGATAGGATCCATAAAATCAATGCCCCAGATGTCGAAGTACTCCAATGGTTGGATCCATTGCTAAGGTCCCTCCATTTGAGTGGTCATCCCACCATCACATTAACAACATTCACAAGAGTGGATGAACCGGTGGATGTCCCTAAAAAGTGTTGTCCAATAATACCCTACCATTAGGATCTTAATGACTATCCATCTCCTAGCATAGTCAACCCTAGAAGGACCCTCATGAGCATCTTATAGAATACACAATTGGTTAGCATTTGGAACACACCAACAAACTAGGCCATTGTTGATTTCCATGAAGCATTTGGCCTAATGAAGAAACTAATGTTTCTTCCTGCGGTCCAATTCTTGTGGCATGTCTTGATTGAGAAGATAAGTGAGGATGTCATCATATCAATTAGGTTTAGCAGGCACTTATTCATGTATAGCATCAACAAAGAGGATTTCATCAGGAAATTGATTAGACAATGGACTCTCCTCCTCTTTGTTGTTCCATCTTAACTAAGATAAGTGGTTAGCAACCATTTTCTCAATTCCCTTTCGATCTACCATTGTAGAATTGAATTCCTGCAAGATTAAAAGCCACCGTATGACATAAGGGCTCACCGTCAGTTTGTTCATCAAGAAGCGAATTGCACTGTGGTCTAAGTACAGGAATACCTTGTACCCAAGTACATAGTGCTTGAATTTTTTCAAGGCATACACCACTACCATCAATTCTTTCTCTATTGTGGTGTAGTTCAGCTATGCACCCACAATTCTTCAACTCGCACAATGGATGTTATAAGAATGTTTATGATAATCTAACCATGTGATCATAATTCCCAAGGCATAATTTGATGCATTTTTCATGATGTGGAAGGGTATGGACTAGTTATTTGCTCATAGAATTGGAGTTTTTACAACCTTCTACTTGAGTTGCTAAAATGCCTTTTCACATTCCTCAATCCAAACAAATGGAGCATCTTTCTTTATCAGCTTCACCAACAATTTAATGATCTTAAAGAAATTCTCTATGAATCACTGGTAGTAGCTAGTGTGACCAAGGAATGATCAGACATTTGTGATAGTCTCTAGTTAATGGGTAATTCCTTGGATGATCTTAATTTTTTCAAGGTTCACCTTAGTCCTTGCTTGTGATATTCTATGCCCCAAAACAATGCCTTCCTAGATCATCAGATGGCTCTTTTGCCAATTATGCTGAAGGTTATTTTCCACAAACCTTCTTAGCACTTTCTTAATACAGTTTTGAGCTTTCTCAAATGTAGTCCCATAGGTGGAGAAGTCAACCATGAAGACTTACATCCTACTACTGATGTTTTGTTGAAAGATGCTATGGACAAGATGTTGGAAGGTTGTAGGGGTATTGCACAAATCAAAAGGCATCTTCTATATGCAAAAGTCACCTAGGAACTTGTGAATGTGGTTTGGACCTAATCTTCAGATGTAATCTAAATTTGGTTATAGCCACTATAACCAACCAAAAGTTGTAGTAGCAATGCCCAAAGATATTGTCCAACACTTGGTCTAAAAAATGGCAATGGTAAATGATGTTTGTTGGCTAGCATGTTTAATAGCTTGAAGTCAATACAAATCCTCCACTTGCCACATTTCTTTGGCACTATCACAAGTGGGCTAACCCACTCGCTATTTGGAATAGGATAGATGAACCCTTCCTTGAGGAGTTGTTCAGTCTCCTCCTTGATGATCTACTTTAATTTGGGGTTCAACCACTACAGCGGCTATCTCTTTGGCTTTATGGACAAATTTGTATAAATGTGGTGCTAGCATATCTTAGGATCAATGGCTATTGGCCACTTGTTGACCACCTTCAACAGCTTCTCTTTCTATTCAGGAGCAAGATTAGCATTAATTATCACCAGCTTGCCTTTTTTTAAGAAAGCATATTCCATGCTAGCAGGTAGAATCTTCAACTCTAGGGGCTTCTATTTGAAAATTTTTAGTAATTTTCAACTCTTCCCAACTGGTGTCATTAGGTTCATCATAAGAGAGTTGGTGATGAACTTGCTCCAATTCATGCATGCCTTCAACATAGGCACTCATCAAGCTCTCAGTTAATTCCTTGAAAATGGTTGAACTATTATTAGGATCAATTATCAGCCACTGGGTGTGCTTTTGTTTTGTGACTATTGCATATATGAATCTTTGAATATCAGACGCATCTACACACTACATGCATGCTATGATGGATGTACTTTTCACATATCATAGTTTCTACATGTAGTTGCATCCTATATCACTATATGCAATGCATGGAACTCTCTTCTTCTCTATATTTCTAAATGCATTCTCCTTGAAAATATCCAAGGAGAGGTCTCTGATTCCCAATCGTGCATCAATAGTGCTCAACCAAGCCCTTCCCATGATGATTGGGAAGTTCCCCTTACAGTTATCAACATAAATCACTAGAAAATCAATAGGATAAGACCACCCACAAAAGGTGATCATAATGTCCTTCACCAATCCCAAGGGAATAGTGATGGACTGATCTACCAACTCAAGATGAATGGTGCTCTTCTTGAATAGGGGCAGGTTCCAGGTTTTATACATCTCAATGGAAATCTAATTTATACCAAAACATAAATCACTAATAGCCTTATATGGCTCATTCCTAATGATTTGCAAGTAGATTAGGGGACTTCCAAAATCAAATCTGTTCCTAGGAAGGTGGCCAAACTTTATCCAATCAGTTACTGCATGGGTCAACATAATAGTATCCACTTCAGAAGACATTTGCTCTGAAGGGGACTCGAATGGAGTAGATGCAAAGGATGAGGGAGAATATGGGCTATCAACCGCATAAGTATGTGAGGGCTTTGTAGGACTGTTGATTTGGAATAAGAATATTTTTGGGAATTTTTTTTTCGAACCACTCGACTGAGGAGTCAACTATAAGCTAATAGCCCTGGTGGCATTACGTTACTATGGTTGGGCTAGAATTTTGCCTTAAATTAATGGAGCAAGTGGTAATTGAGTTAAGGGTGGAGGACATGTGTAGAAAGATGATAATGGTAATGAAGAAATGGGGATTTCCCTCATAGAGATTGGGCTCTAAAGCATTCAAAAGGGTAGTAGTGTTGTTGGAATGAAGTGTGACTAAAGGAGTCATGTGGAGAAATGGGCTACTGTACATAGTATCCATATGAGTCTAGCTACTTGTAAGGATATTTCTACCTTGGTGGTCACATCTCCCATGGCTGTGGGTATTGTCATTAATGATACTAGTCAAAAGGTTGTGGTGGAGCTCCACTTGGATAGTAGGCATGTTGCTTTGGAACTACCTTGGGTTGACTTGAGGATAAGGCAACCTTTTGGATGCTTTTCTTCTCACCAATTTAGGATTTATAGCATATATCCCAGACTCCTACAAGTGTGACACAATGAGGTAACATCCCTTAAGATGTTCATACTAGCAAATGTCACACCCACCATCATCATCTATTTCAGTCTCCACAACCTCGTCTATTATAGCAACCTTACCCATACCCCTTTGGTGGGCATGTTTAGCTTCCTTTTTTCTCTTACAATCATAATCACTACTTTGGTCTTTGGACTATTTTGCTATTTTGAGAGCAGTTTGGATCTTTTCATCTAAAGAGTCATACATTTTGTCTACCTTAGCTAAAATTTCAGAAATAGACTTCTAAATTGGTAAGGTCTTTCGTTGCACCACCTTATCAAATGGTGCCTCCTCCTCATTGTCATAGAACCAAACTTTATTTTTTTGAATAGAAGGATCTTAGTTGTACTCCTCTACACTTTCCCATTTTCTCAACTCTCCTTCTTCTTTGGAAACCTACTTGATTAGCCTTTAAATTTGATGGGCTCTAATTCTAACAATCTCCCTTGGACATAGACCCCAAGAGTTCTTCTCATTTATTATCAGAGCCCATCTTTGATATAGCAGAGACACTCCCTTTGAGAAAAACCATGGCCAAGACATTAGTTCAAAAGATAATAGTACTTTCCCATGGCTGCATCCAAGGGTTCATATGTTTCTTGTTTCCAACCTTAGATCTTCTTTCTTAGGTTGGAAAATTAGGAGTACATTTGATACTTGTCATTGAAGAGCTCAAGCATTGTACACCATCTACAGATTGATTGAAGCTCTAAGGACCACTACCAACTTTCAACTTCTTTTATGAGTGTCCTTGGGAATAACTTAAGTTTTTTCCATTTTTTCTCCATGTTTTGTAAGGCATAGGCATCGTGAAAGGCTTAAAGATGGTTTTGTAGATATGAAATGTATCCCCCTTCAAGCTTGGAAATGTTTTTCATATCCAACTGCTTGATCCTGCTATCCTTCAAATGACTTGTTGGAATTCTCATTACCTTTACAATATTTAGCATGTTTCAAGTTACAAGAAAATGCTCATCATTTTCATAGCCTCTATGATGGCCTTGATGCGCATGATGTCATCTACTACCCTTTCTCTCATGGTGGCAGGCCTCCCTTGATTGCTGATGCCCCTAATCTCAACTAGTCTAATGGGCCCTACGATCATCTTAATCCCATCAATCACCTCCATCATGGTCATGTCCTCTACAACTTTAATCAAAGCTAGAGGAGGAAGAAGAGGATGATGAAGGTAAAAAGGATGGAGGATTGGCATCACCACAATGCCCACCATCCCCTCTTTTGTGGTCATGGCCATGATCATAATCGTGATGTCTATCGTTGTCCCTACCATGACTCCCATCTTTGGATCACTCATGATCATAAGACCTATTCTTTCCTAAACCAAGATTGCTTATAGTGGACTATAAGTTTTGGTTCAAGCTCCCTTTGTTGAAACCAAGGGGAGGAGAGTTAGTGTATTGAGAACCCTTAGATAAGGGATCCTCACTTTCTTTTTGGCCTAGCAGGAACAAGGGATTATTAAACTATTTTTCTTTCAAAGCTTCATAGTGCCTCTCTTTTTTCTGATCTCTTTTGCATTGTGCCTCAGTGGAATGATAAACCCTGGAGTCATGGTCTTGCACAAAGTACTTAGCATGAAGCCCTTGGATGCCCAACCTCATAAGAGTTTTTTGAACCATCACAAGAACTGATGGATCAGGCAACAACACAATGTTGCCCTCTATGTTTCTCCACTGCATCTATTCATCCTAATGTAAGATGAAGGTGAATTCGGGCACATACTCATTGGGATAAGTATATATGACTTGGCATCACTAGGACAGTCGCTAATTTGATCATTCATTCTTTTGCTAATTAGATGTATTCTTGAACATTGAAGGAGAATCATTCTTGGTAGAATAAGACAATTTAGATTGGAAGAAAATAACAATGTACTATTAATAGTATTATTACTTAGAATGATTACAACTTTAAGGTTCGTTTCAATGATGTTGAATAATTTCCACTAAGTCTTAGATAACACACATAGCTAACTAAAGTCCGCAGTAATGATGCCAATGATGAGTGGTGAGTATATCCTATGCCCAACCATATGAATCACTAGCATTCATTCAGCAATCTAGTCAAATTCCAAAGGATTTAGGGCTCTAAGTACACTGGTTCTATGAGGTGAATCTAACCATTGCAATCATTTTCTTCCCAGTTTCACTTGTGAAGTGCAAGTGTATGGTTAAGTGTAACTAAGGCATATGATTTTTTTCATTTTATCTTTAATTGTTTAAGTCACCTATGAATAAGAATAAAAATAAAATATTTAATTGCTTAACTAATATAATAAATAGCTAATATTTAACTAATCCTAACATAAGCATCTATTCCCACTTTCTGTACACATCCTAAACATGTAATAGTGCCACTAGGTTACCAAGCATTAAGGGCTATTGGGATTACCAAGAGTTAAATGTATGCTCGAAGTGATCATACTTATATTTTCTATTTAATCAACATTAGTTAATTAATTACAATTCATTAAATTAAATTAATGAATATAAATGCATAAGAAACAATTAATCTAGTCCAAGTGCTACAAGGTTTGATTAAGAAAGCTCTTCTTTATTACTATTTACACTGATGTTCTCAAGTACATCAATGCCCGAATAAAGATCCATACACTCTTTGACTTCTACTACTGGTGCTCAGAAAATATTCTAACTTTCACATGGAAAAACTACAAGCGCTTCACTACAACTATGGAAAGATTGCCATAAATGTGGTGGATAGATGCACATTTATAGGTGAAAACAAGGTTCTTTGTCGATGGGTACACATCAACAAGTCAAACCCTAAATCGATGAAATCACATCAATGATAGGGCCACGTAGACAACATCCCATCAACATGGCCCAATGATGCAACTCATCAATTATGCTCGAAGTTGTTCTGCTCACGTTGATTATGAATTATAATATTAAATGGTTAAATAACAAGAAAGTAAATTGCTAGAAAGTAAAGTTAAGTTAATCCAAGTGCTACAATGGATGTAAGAAATCTCAATTGTATTTCCATCCATGCAAATGTGTCTAGGTACATGTTGCACTTAAATAAAATGTTGTACAATTACTTTAATCCATCCTATAGGCACTCAGAAGGAAGAATTCACTAACTTCTACAAAAAGAAACTACAAGATTCTAGCTAAGCTATTAACCAGTAGTATCATAAATAGGATGGGTTTGTACATTTATATAGGAAATGATTACATCATCATTGATATACCTGCATTAATGCATCTTAAGATGTGTCGATGGAGATGCATGGATGTAGTCATTATGCATTCAATATTAAAGTATTGCTAATACTGAGCCTTACCTGTATTGGCTATGCACTTGTTATTGAAGTATCTCTAAGCTCATTCAATGTCACATCTACTATAATTACTAAGAGTTAAGTTTGCATTGGTTAATTTGTAAAGCTTATTTTTACTTTTCATGACCACTAATATAACCTTCAAAAAGATAAAAGATAAAAGATAAAATGGATGACATAATTAGAAATTATGTAAAAAGATGATTCCAATAATACTAATTTCACCTCAATTGGACTTCTAAAGATAAAGTTATTACACTTAAAGTTTATTAATAAAATAAAAAATAATAATATTTAAATACCACAAGTGATAATCGAAATCTTTAGAAGCACATTGATAGAAACATACTCATAATACATAATACCAAAGCCATGCTAGGAAGCCTAGCATCACAACTAATTTTTTTACAAGTCTTAAATGATTCAATTCATCACATATTCGTTTATGCATAATCTATAAACATAACTGCAATTTTGGTAATTTGTGAAACTATACATCCAAACTCAATCTTTACTCAATTTTTAACCTATTCGCTCCACACGCCCATACTACATGATTGTATATACTAATCCAACACAAAAATAGAGAAAAAACATAAAAATAACTCACTAATTAAATTTGTTCAAGTAAAAAGTTTAAAACAAATATAAAACCCTTAAAAATCCAACAAGACATCTTTTCACTTTAACTAAGTTCCATACCCATGTATATGTAACCATAGTAGTCCCAAATCCAAGTTCAAAGAAAAGCAAATCCATACTTGAAGTCAAAAATTTAGATAAATCCTTTACATAGAAGAACTAAGTTTGAAAATTAGTCTTCATTTAAGAGAATAGTGAAAGAAAACATAAATCCTATCCACAAAAGAGTGTGAAGAAAAAATAAATGAATGTGATGGGAAAGGTAGTTGGTATTATGCTTATATACATAATATATACTTTGTTTTATGTTTAAACATATAATTTTCATACATGCTCTTCATGTCATGGGTCACCTAACCCTTACTTAATCCTTGCTAAACCTCCTAAACGTAGAGATGTGTTGGAACTACATGGACCTCCTAAGCCATAGTTAACATCCTTCATGTAGAAATGTGTTGGAACCACATGGGTTACCCAACCCTCACCAAACATGCACCTAACCATCTCATCATGATGTAGTAAGTTTACTTTCTATTATTCCTTTTTAAGTAATACCCAATTCAAAGATACATAATAAACACACCTAAACTTCAAATCAAAATCCATTTGAACCTATGCGATGAGTTGCCATTTTAGTTGACTGCGATATCGCAGCCTATCTTCTCATCTATAAATAAGAGGTAGACAGATCTGATAGGAAGTTTTTCAGTTCTTAGTTTAAGTGTTAAGTTTTAAGTAGTTCTTCTCTCAAACCTTCTCTCTGAGTGTATGCTCGTAGTGTGGTGATTGTAATTGTACGACATCCTTATTCGAGTGTGACGTACTTGGACACGCACATGACCGAAAATAAAGATTGAGATTACTTCATCATTGTAGCATTCACTTAGTTTAATTATTTACGTAATTGTTATTTACTACTTTCTTAGTTAATATCTCTTCACCCTAAACTCCTGTTAAACGTGGAATGAGTACAACTTGATCATGATCATTTAAGTGTGACTATTTGGTAACCCAATAGCGTACCTAGGATCTGCGCTTGGTAATCCTAGTGGTAGTCGTGCACAAGGTCCAAGGTGTGTACGGATGATTGAGGAACGGATACTCATTGGACTTAGGCTAGTTTAGATTCTCTCACACACACTCTCTCTTAGCTTAGTTAATATTATTTACCATCACACCTAGGAGTAGTGTTATCATAGGAACACATCATACACCTCACTCTGGACTAAACCATACGTGACAAAGTTAACACTAGTCCAAATGGGAAGACAACGAACTGTGACCTAAGGATAACTGTCTAGATACCACAACTAGTCCATCTGTAGAGTTCAACCAAATCATGCATGAAATGCTCGTATTCATATGGTTGAGTGTAGGGGTACCTCGCCACTCATCACTATGAGATCCATCATAAACACACTACACGTTCACATATCAAAATCAAATCCAAGCATCACCTAGCATAACACTACAATTCAAATGAATAGATGCCAAATCACACATCAAACATTAACAAATACCTAATAGTTGCTCTTGTATCTCAGTCCAACATCCTTGCTAGCCACATCACCTACCTAACACATGCACAAGACCAATGTTTATAATCGCATGTAAAGACATCATAATCATATCATAAGACCCCAACATTATAACATGTAAATCACCATCATAACAAATTAACTCTTCTTTGATAATCCACTAAGACTACACACACATAATCATAATTCAATACTCAAGGCCTATAGAAGGGCTGTAATAAGCTCTTGTCTTTGAGAATCTTTGTCCTAGAAGATCTTAGGATGACCTACCCATATCTTAGCCTCCACCTTCCAAGTAGCTTTTGAGGCATCATGTTTATTTCACAAAACCTTGACCATAGAAACAACTTTACTGTGTAAATGATGCATCATGCGATCTACAATCTCAACTAGGTGCTCTACATACCTAACATAAGGCTATAATTGTGTCCCTGAATGATCAATCACATGCTACTCATCATATATATACCATTACATGGAACATGACATGTACATGTGCTAATTGAGGAGGTAATGCTATCTAATAAGCCACCCTTTCCAATCCTTTGCAGCACCTCAAAAGGACCAATATACATGGGAGCCAATTTCCCCTTTTGACTAAATCATGTAAGGCCTTTTAAAGGAGAAACATGAAAAAATACATGGTCTTCAACAGTAAACTCCAATGGCCTCCAATGTCAATTGACAGACACCACTTGCCTATCTTGGGCAATTCTCAATTCATCTCAAATCTATTGGACTTGCTTTGTGGATTGCATCACCAAATCTATGCTCACTTACTAGCTATCTTCTATTGTGTCTTAACATAAGGGTGTTTTGCATAGCTTACCATATAAGATTTCATATAGTACTAGCTACAAACTCTTCTGATAATTATTATTATATGCAAACTTACTTATCTCTAAATTACAAAGCACATGCTCTCAACGTATTTTTTAAATTTGAGGTCTAAATGTTGCAATTTTCATCTATATGATGTCCTTGTAACCATTTTCATCTTTTTATTAATGAAATGATTTTCACGTTCTTGATCATCGCCAAGCATAGCCTAGCCGTGAAAGATAATTTATAAATGGAAAGGGAACGTCAAAGATTCCTTGGTCCCGTGCAAACTGCGGTGAGACTTGAGGGACAAGCGTATGCAAATGTTTTTCTTTATTTATTATCTTTGATTTCTACGGTGCTGCAGATTTCCAAGAACTTTCCGTCACGCGGAGCACTTTTGACGGAGAGTTGCAATTTTTCCATGTGTGTCCACACACCCATCTTATCATCTTTTGACATTGTTTGTTGAATGGCTGTAGTCACGAACTCTATTTTCTGGTTCACTTTGGTCTCTACCATGACCAAAGTTTTTGATGGGCCCAAAATTGTTAATATGATCATATGTAAAATTTCTATTGCTTGTTAAAATTTCTATTGCTTTTTAATTTAAACCGCTTTGTGAGTTTTTCCTTATTAAAAAATCGTTACTTTATGTTTGACCCACTTTGCCAATACGAGCTGGAAAAAAAAACATAATAAGGTTTCATGGTTCAACTTAGACGTTAAGAATCCTCAGCCTTAATTGTGAGCCGCGTATTATTTAGAGGTGTCACGTGGACATGGACGACGATAATTTGCACATGAAAAGTGAACGATTCCTTTGTGTGCCGACCTCCTAGTAGACCGTGGAATAATGGATTACTATTGGTCAAGTTTGATTTCTACCATGAAATTTGATTCACATCAATAATGGATTGCTATTCTACGGTAGACCATGGAATAATGACTTACGGTAGACCATGGAATAATGACTTACTATAGTGAACTTTGATTTCTACTGTGGTCAACTTTGATTTCTAAGTCTACGGTACACCATTGAATACTGACTTACTATGGTCAACTTTGATTTCTAAGTAGACCATGGAATAATGTCTTGTACGGTGGACCATTGAATAATGACTTACTATGGTCAACTTTCAACTTTCATTTCTACCTTGGACTGTGGAATAATGGATTGGAATAATGGATTGCTATGATCAACTTCGATTTCTACCATGAAATTGCTGTGGTCAACTTTGATTTCTCTCATGAAATTTGATTCACATACCGTGGTCCCTTCCAAATAACGCGGAGCACGTTATGCGTCCACTATTTCTTTTTGTGTTCAGACCGCTTTTGTTTAGCCATTACAGAGAAAAATGTCATGCTTAGCCAAGAAATTTTGGACAATATATTCCTGAATTTTATAAGAGAAATAACTTCACACTGCACCAGACTACTGAATTTACATTGCTGCATTAGTGTCTTGTGCCATTCAATTCACATACCTGCATCTTTCTATACCTGCATCTTTCTGTACCTGTACTTGCTGGAACAACCGAGCGGTTCAAGTATTGGGATATGGAAGACAAAACATCGAAGAGAAGCCGGACAGAAATGAAGGAAGATACAGATTCCCAGGCAGCCAAAAGAACGTTTCTGCATCTTAAGCCTTCCTCAGAGCCACTGCATCTGGGTACTGGTTCATCATACTCACAGTATTTACAACCTGGGACTTTCTTAGAGCCATTGCATCTTGGTACTTGGTCATCACACCCGCAGTTTTTGCAGCCTGGGATTTCCTCACGGCTGGGTCCTGGGTCATCATACCCACAGTTTCTGCACCCTAGGCCCTCCTTAGAGCCACTATATCCATGTTTTAGGCCTTCTTCAGAGCCACTGTATTTGAGTACTGGGTCATCATACCCACAGTTTCTTCAACCTAAATCTTCCTTACAGCCACTGCATTTGGGTGCTAGGCCTTCCTCAGAGTCACTGCATCTGAGTACCGGGTCATCATCCTCACAGTTTCTTCAACGTAAATCTTCTTTACAGCCACTGCATCTGGGTACTGGGTCATCATCTTTATGGTTTCAAGAGCATGTGCAATTTTCAGAACCGCTGCAGATGGGTAGTATGCCACTTGATTTGGGCATGGCGTCATCATACTCACGGTTTTTGCAGCCTGGGCCTTCCTCAGAGCCACTCGGTATTGGGATATCTTACTCAAGTGATGAGGGTTCTGTTAACAAGAAGTTTGATGTCTTTATTTGTCACAGAGGCCCTGATACAAAGCAGACGTTGGCTTATCACTTGTATGACGTTTTATGCCTTAGAGGTGTTAAGGTGTTTCTCGATCAAGCAGAGTTGCAGAGTGGAGAGATCATAACAGAGGCCATTAAAGAAGCCCTTGCATGTTCTGGTGTGCATGTGTGCATACTTTCCAGTGGATTTGCAGAGTCTCCTTGGTGTCTTAGAGAATTGGTGATGATGCTGCACAAACATGACAGAGGTGCATCTACTCTGATTCCTATTTTCTATGACGTAGAACCCTCAGATGTCCGACATGTGAAAGGAGACTTTGGACAGGGATTTCAGAAGCTCAAAAGCAAAGGCAGCTACTCCAGTGAAGACATTGACCAATGGAAAGAGGCTCTGCGCAAGATTGTGGATCTCACAGGTTACGAGGGAAAAGGGTGAGTGATGTTAATATTATTTTTCAAGTTTATCTTAGTTTTAGGTTAAGATAGTCAGTGAAATCTAGCAGCTTGCTTAGAATGTGATATTTAATAGCATTTCAATAAAAGAGCTGATTCAAAATAGGAAGGATTATATATTTTTTATGTGGAAACTTTCTTTTTTTCAGTTGAATGTGATGTTTGTTATAAGTTTGAACCATTTAAAGAGTACAAATTTTGTACTTGAATCTANTGTTTGTTATAAGTTTGAACCATTTAAAGAGTACAAATTTTGTACTTGAATCTATTTGAAGATATATCTTTTTCTTTTACTAATTTTAAGGATTTCAATTCGATTTTTATCTCAACTTATTCCCATTTTTATTATCCAATTTTTCAATTTATTATAAGATATTCAAATCAATCAGAGCATATTGAATATTATTATATGACTCAAAATTTAGGTTTATTGGTCAATTTATTTAAACTTTAGACATGCTTGTGGTTAATGATAATTCTTTTAATAATAGCAAACTTTGACCGATGTTTATGATTTATTCACAATAAACAAAATAACAATTTATAACCACCGTGACTCAAAACATTTTAGTACGCCAAAGTTTTAAGCCACTTTAAGGTGGCTTTCTTCTCAATCCTTTCCACGGGGCATAAATTTTAGCGTCAATATTATACCTGTATACCATGCAAAACAAAAGGACATGTATCAAAATAAATATATACATTTTTTATACAAAAATTGATTTTGTAATTTTAACCCTTTTCTTTTTACAGTGAACTTTGCATGACCATTGTCAACCGGATATGTATGGTACTTGATGTTGGATCTATGGTTACTTCAGGGAAAATAGTTGGAATAGAGAAACAGTTGGTGAGCACCATGGATGATATAGTGAGATGCCGTCAAAATGGGTTTGGTGTAAGGTTACTAGAAATTAGTGGTATTCCAGGTATAGGAAAAACTACCTTTGCAAAAGAACTGTATAACAAGATTTATGCTCAATATCGGTGGAGGTGCTGTTTCATTGAAGATGTTAAAGGACTTGTTGAGAAAGGTGGTGTAAATGAAGTCTACAAACAACTTTTAAGTCAGCTTTTCAAAGATGAGGGGAGTTTCTCTTTAGAAATAATGAAGAAACATTTATGGAAGAGATTGCAGAATGCAGAAATTTTATTGGTGCTAGACAATATTGACAAAGAACTTCCATTCCGTACTGTGTTTGTTGAAAATGTTTCGTTAAGTCCNTCTGATGTGAAAGAGATATTAAAATTCATCTATGATAATCTTGGTACAGAGTTGGAAAAATGTTTATTCTTAGATGTGGCAACCTTTTTCCGTTGGGAGAAAGAAGAACTCTTGGTTAAACTTCGGCAAAGTGATGATGAACATGGTGAACAAGAAGTTCGATACGCTCTTGATGCTTTGAAGAAGAATCTTTTAATTCATGTGAGTAATGATGGTGTTCTAGGTATGCATGATGTGTTTGTGGACTTGGGGAAGAGCATAGTTGAAGATGAAGATAAATGCCCTGGTCTTCGTAGCCGTGTGTGGCGTCCTTCGGATGTCAAAAAGATACTATCTCTTGAAAAGGTATGACTTTGTGATTATTTGTTGGTGATACTTGGACTTGGTTTTTTAAGTAAAAAGATTAATTTTTTTCAATTTTTTCATTAATGTTATTTTGGTTAATTTTTTCCTTGTAATTTTTAATGATGTTTTCAAAACTCATATGATATGTATTTCTATTGTCCAATAAATTCATAAAGTCATAAGGTCTAAACTTACTACTTCCATTTGCTTGGGCCTCCTTGTCCTCTTGAAAGATCTTCTTTTCCAAGATGATTTTGCTGTTATAATTGTTGATTTGGGAGTCATGGCATTAGTTATTTAAATAACTAGCTTTTTCCAAAAAAATAAATAAATTAGTTTTAGTTATTTATATNTAGTTATTTAAATAACTAGCTTTTTCCAAAAAAATAAATAAATTAGTTTTAGTTATTTATACACCAAGGAAATCACCTCAAAACAATGTTTGTCAATTTCAGGGAACCAAAAAGGTGAAAGCACTAAGCTTAGTTTCACAAGGCTCACAAGTTGTTTTAGATAACAATGAATATCCATGGCATGCAGATGCTTTTAGCAAAATGTCATCTTTGGAGATTTTGATCCTTCATGGCCATTGTATCGAAGGTATTATATTATTTAATTAATTATAAGGAAATATTTGTTCTTTAATCTCTAATATTTTAATTTAGATATGGCAATAACATTAGTTTTTTTTTTTTTGTTAAGGTGATCTTTCCAAGTTATCAAGGAGATTATTATGGTTGAAATGGACTAATTTTCCATTACACCAAATCCCTCGGACACTTTGCCTAAAACATGTGAGAGTCTTGCATGTGTGTGGTGAAAGCCTGATTCACTTATGGGAACATTCTGAACGGGTGAGATTTAATAATCTACTATTATTAGTTAGAAATTGACTTCTATGTGTGTTGGATTTTAAAAAATGCAATCAACTTTTAAAAATTTGTTGGAATGGGTTCTATTAGACTAGATTCTTAGAAAAGAGAGGGATTTAAAAAAAAAAAAAGTAGGAGGCCATGCCTCAAGTTACAACTTAAAATTGGATCTAATGATGTAGTAACAAGACATTTTTACCAATGACATCTTAGAACACAACATGAAATGTGGAGGTCAAAATAGCAAAACCCTCTAAAACATAGACTAAAAAGTATAAGTAGGAAAGTAATAAATAAAAGATTAACCAAGAGAAAAATTGATTACTATATCAAAATGACTTTAAGCAATTAGGATCTGTTACTTATTACTAGAGATAGATTGAACATGATGAGAGAAATGTAAGAGTTATGAGATTGAGGATATTATGAGAGACTAAGGATTATGATTATGAGAAAATTTATGAGAGGATTGTGAGAACTTTTAGTATTAGAATCAAATTGAGAGGGCTTGAAAATGGAGGATTCTTAAGAGCTTCATTGATCAATAATGGAGTGCTTCATACAAATTTAAAATGTAGCAAGATATAAGATAAAATAATTTGACAACACTCTTGATCATTCACTCTTTATTACTCTAACCTTTGTGTTATATGGAGGTTCCTGACCTCTATTTATAGTTGGATAGAGAAGTTTAACTCCTTCTTCATGTGAATTTTATGCATCTATTTTTGAGATTTGTTGCCTAAACTTCACTTTGTTTTACTTTTTTTGAACAACAATTATAACTTCTAACCACATGGACTTTGCAATATAGAAGAAACAACAATGAAAAATTTATCATTGAGTCATATGTTAATAATTTCAAGTCTTAGCAAGAATTATTAGTGTAAGGTAATAACGATCAACATAAAATAGCATGAGGTCATAATTAAGGATTGATTACAATAACTAAAATTGAAACTGAAATTTTATTACATTCATAGTCCCTCTAGATATGTTAGATAATAGAAATGTACATGTTATGAGTTTTGAAAATATTATCAAGAAAACTAGAAACTATTCTTAGTAACATATGGAACAAATCAATCAAATTTGCAACTATAAAATCCCACCATTTTCTCATGTGCTTAAATATAGGACATTGTAGTTACATGTGACATTCATCTTCAAGGCTATTTGTATTACATAGTTGGCATATTCGTTCTTCATAAGAAATTTTAAGCCTTATACTTATTTCAACTCTTAGATGATGAGATCCTATTTGTGTTTTGTTAATTGGGTATCACAAATGATGAGGAATACAAATAGATAAATGGCTTGCCTTTGAATTAATACCTTCCTTAATATTAGTCAAATAAAAATATTTTTTCCTTTGACCATTTCCAAAAGTTTTTAAAATACGACTTATTTCACCAATTTGCGAACTTGCTTAGGATTAAAATAAAGAATATACTTTTAAAGATTCTATTTATTAAGCCATAGAACTTCTTCATGAAACCGTTTTTTATCTTGGATTTCCATTATTATTTTTAAAAGTAATTATCCATTGATACTTTAAAAAAGATTATGAGTGTAGGTTATAAACTCATAAATAGCTTCAACTTCTAATAGCATCATCTATACTTTAAGAAGTGTAATAATATATTATGTCTATCTTTTTACTTTGAATTTATCAAGCAACAAAACGCTTATGAATTTCTTCTATTCATTTCCAATATTTATTTGCTAGACCAAAACCCCATACAACACACTCCTAAAGAATAGCTTGGTGAGCAATGATATGATAGAGTTGTTATTGAATATCCCAAGATAGAATAGGTTCCATTTTACAGTTTCTTTAAAAAGAAAATTATACTTTTATACCACTTGTAACTCTTTTAGTAATGCATTAATCCCATTTGTAATTGTAGGAGCATTGAATGCTAAGATATTTGTAATAAGAGGTTATGTCTATATGTTCATTTCCTATAGTAAAATTATATATCTTATTACATGTGCTACAAAATATAATTTTGATCTTATGGGCATTAACTTTCATTCTTGAATGGTTATAAAAGCTATTAAGAGCTTTAAGCATTTGTTGTAATCCTTTCATTGAATTTAAAATTAAGGCAACATTAGCATAAAGTAAGAGTCTAACGTGGTTATTTTCAATTGTAATTCTAAATTAACCTAATATTTTAGACATATACTCTTTAAGTTTATCAATAGAAAGCTAAAATAAAGTAGAACAAAGAGGACATCCTTGTTTTATGCATACAAAACTATTAAATAAAATTATTTATTGGTCATTTGAAAATTAAATGCATACATCTTTGTAAAGTTTTTGGAAGGTAGATAATAGTGTGTTGGATGCTTCTAAATTTTCTAGGTTCCTTCATAACTTACTTTAAATTAATGAATCATAGACCTTAACATTGAATAGTTTAATTTAAGATTCATTTTTTCAGGGCAAATTTGAGTATTACATAAATTTCATTTGATCTAAAATATTACAGGGTTATAGATTATTAAAAAATCTTTGTATCAAATACTATCTTAAATCATAGAGATATTCATCAATTTCTATCCTAGATCCTAAATAGTTTTATTAAAAATCCCTTTTCAAGATAGATTTGAATATCAAATAAATTTCATTTAATCTAAAATTTCATAGGCTTATAGATTGTAGAACAATCTTTCCAAAAACCCTAAGATTAGCCCAAACCTCATCTAGATAGTAAAGATATCAAAAATAAAAAAGTAGAAAATTTAGTTTTTTTTGTTAAGCTACCCACATCATCTGATATATTAGGCTCTCAAAAATTTACAAAATAAAAAAATTGAATATTATTGCATCTAAAAAATCTACAATTGGTATTAGAGAAAAATGTATTCTAATAAAAGATGATGGAATTACAATGAGAGAAATCTAATTCCTCAATGTAGATTCTATAATAAGAGAAACTTTTCAAGCAAGTTGGATGATAGAGGAAAGAAATAGATTTTGCTTGGATATGATTCTAAAACTAGTAGATACAATTATTATGATCCTATTAAATGAAAATGATATTCATCAAAGGATGTCATCTTTCTAAAAGACAAATTTGGGACAACAAATTTTCAATAGGGTAATCAAAGGATGGATAGTCGAATCAACCCAAAATCTTTGATACAAAAAAATCACTCTCAAACTCAAATGATGGACACAAACTTTGAGAGAAGGACAAGAAGATCTATTTCTATTACCAACATGGCATATTTAGTCCTATTTAAAAAACCTAAAAATTTGGAAGAAGTTCTAAAAATTAAAGAATAAAGAAAAGGCATGGACAATGAATATGAAGCCATAATAAAAAATTAGAATTGGGAGCTAGTGGATAAACCTAAAGGAAAGAAAGTCATAAATTGCTAATGCATGTATAAAATTAAATTTAACAAAAAAGGAATGATCATTAAACACAAAACAAGACTTGCTATTAGAGGATTTAGATAGAAGAAACAACTAGATAATGAGGAGATATTTGCACTAATGTTAAGGTTTGAAATAATCAAACTCATCCTTTCTGTAGCTACTCATCAATGTCTTAAACTTCATCAAATGGATGTAGGACTAGCAACCCTTAATGGCAACATCAATAAAAAAGTCTATGTTTACCAACTTGAAGGATATGTCATCAAAGGAAAAGAAGAGAAGATGTGCAAACTAAATAAAGCATTGTATGGATTAAAGTAGACTCTAAGGGCATGGTTTCATAGAATCAATGATTATTTTCTAAAAATAGGCTATAAATTTTTTATGTTTAAGCCCATTTTGTATTACAAACATGATAATACAAATTTCATCATAATCTCACTCTATGTGAATGATCTTATCTTCACATCCACAAACAATAATTTGATAGAAGAATTCAAGCGTAATATGAAGAGTGAGTTTGAGATGAAAGATTTAGGAGAATTAAAATACTTTCTTGGAATTCAAGTTGATCAAGACGAGGGAATCAAAGTCCATCGAACCAAATATGCTTCATCCATGCTAGAAAAATATAAAATTAGTAGAGAAGAAGTTATAATGTCTCCACTTCCTCACAATTTGAAGCTTCAATATAAGGATAGCATTCCTATTGTGGATGCAACCCAATATAGAAGCATGATTCGAGTTATTAGATTTCTATGCCACATAAGATCAAATTTTGAGTTTGCTACATCTTACTTATCGTGATTCATCCCAGAATCAAGGCAAAGCCACCTTAATGGTCTCACACATGTTCTAAGATACATTAAAGGCATAATAGTTCTTGGACTCATCTATACCAAAGGGAATGGACAATTTCATGCTTATTGGGAAGGAGATCATAATGATAGAAAATCTACATCAAGAGTCATAATATTCTATAGAGACAATGTAGTACATTGGAAATTGTAAAAAAAAGCTTCAATTAGTCTCTCAACTTGTGAAGTTGAATTCATAGTTATGGCTAAGTGCATACAACATATACTTTAACTCAAGAAACTCATGAGACACTTAGGATTCAAAGTTAGTCTTCCAATCATCTTCTTTTATGATAACATAACAACCATCCAATTATCAAATGAACATGTACTACACAAGAAATCAAAGCACGTAGACTTCAAATATTACTTCATCAAACAAGAAGTAAAGGAGGGAATCATCAAACCTGAACATGTGCAAACCAATAATTAATTGGTAGATTTATTGACTATATCTATTTTAAATTATAGAAATGAGTGTAATAGTATAGGTATCATGAACCTTCAAGAATCAAGACAAGAAAATAACAAAAATCATGCATTCCACACTAAAGGAGGAACTCTTAGAGATAGTGTACCATTTCCCATGTGTCCAATGAGATAAACAAGAGAGAAAAAAAGATTAAGTTTGCACTTGTCATCATATCAAGCAAAAAGACATATTGATTTTTATTTTATTAAAAGATTAATGGGAGGATGTAATTAGAGAATGACCCTAATCTCTCATGTTTCTTAAATTTTTGGCCAAATGTTTCATAAAATTTGCTTGTCCCATCATATTCTATTATGGTCCCATGATTTGTCTATAAATATGTGGGCAAATCATGTTTGTAAAAGAAGCAATTAATGTCATTAGGGCAATTTGATGCTACAGTAATAAAATAGTTTATGTTATGAAGTTTTCCACTCCAATAACTTTCATCATCCATCATTAATTCATCATATTCACCTATTCATTAATCCAATAAGTTAAATAATCACATTTGGGGCTACTCTTATGTAATAGATTTTAACCATCAAATCAACTCAATTTTGCAAGTAGGTAGATTATTAAAAGAGCTTTGTGTTAGATTTTTACTTAGTCCATAATGCTCTCTGATCATAGAAATATTCATTGTATAAATCATCGATTTCTATTTTAGATGGTGAACAGTTTTATTCAAGATTCCTTTTTCTGGATAGATTTGAATCATTAAATAAATTTCACTTGATCTAAAATTTTATAAGCTTATAGATTGTAGAATGATCTTTCCAACAAGCCTAAATTCATCCCAATAATCATCTAGATAGTGAAGACATCACAACTACAAAATCATAAAACATTAAGTTTTTATCATTTGGGTCACCCACATCATTCGATATAGTGGCCTACCAAAAATTTGTAAAATAAAACAAATTTGGAATCTTCTTACATCCAAAAAATATACAACATTAAATACCAAAAACATTTCAATGTTTTTTATCATTTATAATAAATTCCCATGTCTTAGTTCAAATCAAAGTTTTATGACATGATATTCTTTGGTAACTTTTGAGTCTTCAATAACATTATAGCTTTTTTACATTCTTCATTAAACCATTGTTGATTGTTTGCATTTTAGGGTTTGAAAATATTGTGGGAACCTATAATTAGATTTTTTGTAAGACTCACATTTGGATTTCAAATCTTCTAAATTTCATTTTGAAAATATGCCTTCATTTTTATAGCTTTGAAATGATTTTACTTTTTTGAAATATCTAATATGTTGTCTATTTATTAATAACATGAAGTATCAAGGTTGATGATAAGATTTAATTATTTTTTCTGCCTACTTTAAAACATTTAAGGTTGCCAACATTCTTTGGGCTACAAAGAAGAAAATCAATACTTAATTGTCATCCTACAAAAGTGAAGCCACCTAATTTTCAATATTTATTAGTGTCATCTAGAATCAATAGATTTAGTTGTTATTCCTTATCTAACAAATATTTTCCTCCATGATTGAATTCCTTATCTTAAGAGCACTAATTTGATTTTGCACTTTCTCATTTGCTAGAAAGGCTTGAGTATTCTTGTAACTAATAGTAATTATAGCATTAAAATCCCCTCATAGATAAATTTTCCCTCTTTGATAAAATCCCATGATAAACCTTCTAGTGTATAAAGAACATTCTCTAGGTGTAAAGTGTAGGTCTTTTTTATCACATGTGTGAACTTCAAAATTCTGAAAATTTTTGATAAAAAAAATGAAATTTTGATTTACCATGAGTTGTATGGTTTTTTTTTTTTTTTTTTTTTGAATCTTCAATTTCTAATGTTTTAGCATTATGAAAATTATCATATTTCTTTAAAAAAATACATTATGTAACACTCAAGAATTGACATTGACATAGTATGAGTGGCAAACACTTCATCAATAAGGTTACCAAGTTTACTTGGTGTTATTGGAAAAAAATCAATTAAATTATTAACTATAATTTACCATTTGTTGTCACTTTCCTTTACAACAAGTTATTCCAAGAATATGTGGTGCTCATTTTCAATTGCTCTTTGAATTATATATGCCATAGCTTTTCTCTCCTATTGAAAATTGGACCATCTACTTAGAAACAATTTTATAATAATTAAGAATAAAAAAACTAGAAAACGTGCTGGTTATACTTTTCTGCACTTGGCAATCATATTTTAATTTTACCTAAAGAAAATCTTTCATTATTTCTCTCTAACACAATAACCATGTATGTGGTATTCCATCCTGACAAAAATCTAAGACCGTGCATTGAACAGGAGGCTCCATCAAATTTGAGAGAACTTACTGTACAGGATTGCATACAACTTCAGAGGCTTCCAGAATCCATTGGAAAGCTCAGACATTTGACTTGTATAAATCTGCATAAATGCACATCTTTGAAGATCATTCCAGATAGCTTTGGCCAGTTACAAGGATTGAAACATCTGGAATTTCATGGATGCCATGCATTGGAATGCTTGCCGGAGACTTTTGGAGGTCTGACAAGGTTACATAGCTTGAAGATGAGAGGCTGCTGTTCAATGGTGTCATTGCCCGAGTCAGTTGGAGATCTGAGAAGCTTAACTGACCTGAGCATTGAGAAATGTCACGCAATGGTGTCATTGCCAGAGTCATCCGCGAAACTGGTGCAATTGCAACACCTGTGGATCAGGGATTGCGATGCTTTGGAAGGGCTACCACAATCATTGCGATGCTGGACAAACTTAGTTCGCGTAAATGTGTTTGGGTGTGGTAAAATAAGATTGACATCAAAGCAGTTCCAAGGGATTCATTCCCCGTCGTCGGAGCTTCACCTGTCAGTATATGACGATGATGTTCTGGAGGTTGCACATTCCTTGTTGGCAAGCACGGTTCTGCGCAACTTTGTCCAACCCATCCAAATTAAGCAACACACATACACTGCCGGTTTAATTTTAGCTGCCGGTTTGCTTTTAGCAGCTGATATCAATGATAGACGTCCGCCTCAATTAAGTGGTTTTGAATTAATAGCCAATTATGTCATCAACTCTGCCAGCGGTCTGCCCGATGAAAGGCGTTCGCTGCATCTTGAAGGCTGTTGGAATGTAAAGGAGCTTGCCCTGTGTAATCTTCGTCATCTGGTGACGCTGAATCTCAGTTATTGTTACAATCTTCCAAAGTTACCCGACAGTATAGCCAGTCTTTCATTTTTAGAAGACCTTTCCTTGATTTGGTGCATGAATTTAGAGGAGGTAGACCTCATTGGTAACTTACAGAATCTAAGATGGCTAAGAATTATTACTTGCCTTGCTTTGAAAGAACTGCCGTCTTGCATAGGAAATCTTTCTCGACTAGAAGAGTTAATTGTGGTAGATTGCTGGATGATGGAAGTAATCCATACGCAGGCATTGTACAGTCTTAACTACCTTGAGGTATCTGGTTGTGTTAAGCTCAGCAGAATTGTTGGGCTTTCACAGCTTTCCAGTCGTACGGTTCTAAGAATTCATTGGTGTTTGAATCTGAGACAAATGATGGTCGGCCCACGGCGTTTTAACCAGTTGAATGACGTCGACATCACCAGGTGTGACCGCTTACGTGATTGGCAACTGTCATACAAGGAGGACACCAAGGTAACAACAGGCATGCACTTGTATTTCTAAAATTAATTCTGCATCTTATGCAATTTTGTTTGTAATGGCTATGCTTGCATTTAGTAAGATGTGTACACATATATAAATGTATATGGTTTATTAATTATTATCCTAAATGTTATGCTTCTTTACGTTGAACTCAGACCTTCGAAGAGGTGTTGGAGGGGACGCTAAATGCAACGTACGAGGACAGTGGAATATTAAATGTGAAAACGAACCCGATGTTGCCTTTAGTTGTGGAGCAAAAAATCAAAGACTTGATTGGCTGCCAAGATATGTGCTGCTTCTTTCATAAACTTCCACTCCGTGTCCACCGTAGACATGTCCTTTCCCTTCCATTTATTCCACGCGCGGTGGTGTTATGTCTGATCTCATCAGTTAACACTTTTGACACTCCAAGACAAGTTCCCCCGCCTAAAATCAATTTTTCTCTCTCCACTGATTATAAACATTATTACCAAGAAAATCGTCATCATCCTTGCCATAAACGTTATTATCCTTACAAGTTGTATACGGGTCCCGGTGCAGAGTACAATTTTAGGCGTTTTGATTGTGGCGAAGAAATGCACTTCGCTGTCTTACCCTTTGGCGTGGAAGGGGACATTAAAAGTTGTGATGATGACATCTGCGTTAACATATCAAAAGGCAAACTTATGAATGATGAGGATTATGATTATCGTTATAAGGACATGAACTCTGATCACGATCCAGGCTATGAAGCACTTGTAAAAGATGGATGGATGGTTTATCTGGGTGACGGAAAAGAATCCTTGGCAAAAGAGATCCGCAACATCTGTTATTCTGAATTCAGGAAGCAACGCTCCATGTCTTTCGAATGGACTCAACTGCCTTCTCAGCTACACATTTATGAATTTTCAGCACTTGACATTGCAGGTTGTCAAATAAACAAAATCTCTCGTCATGGCAGCACTTGTATTATGGTAAACATATACCCATTTGTTTTATTCTTTTAACAGCTGATGATGAATAAGAATTATCTGACTGAACCTTTTAACCAGTATACTTGCATTAAGGTTGGTTTGGGGATGTTTTAAACAGGAAGAAGAGTCCGGTTTGATATGGAGTAGAAGACGGTGCCTTTTCACGGATGATCATGCGTTACTGCTGCATCACCCAAAAGGCAGTGAACATAGGTTTCTGGCGTATCCTGCGATTGACCATGACCTAGAAAAGGTCGTGGCTTATCTGTATGAAATGTCAATCTCCATATTAGTGAAAGGTAAAGTGGTTTCTTCAAAAAAATTGCGACAAACTATTCCAATAATCGAAGAAGAAATTCCTCGTCACCTAAACACTCTGCTTCAAGGACGAGACTTTCATTCTTCATCAGAAATCATGCTAATGGTGAAACTCTTGATGCTAGAGAAAGTAAAGAAAAAATCTTTTTACTACAAAACCGAGGCTGAAAGTTGAAATGATGGGAGCCGTAGGTAAAAACTTGACAACCCTCTTCTCTCGCTGAAAATCAGTATTTTATGGATTCCTGTCATTGATAGTCTTCTTTCAAATGGTATAAAGTTTCATAAATGTTTGCACACAGATACGGTTACAATCACCATTTGTTTCTTTAGCTCTTGATTATCTTTTTCTGCACATTATTTCATAACCTCCCATTTGTTAACCTGGTATTTTTCTGTGTCAAATAATCTCATTCTTTGGTATTTTTGTGTGTCAAATAATCTCATTCTTTAACTAATAATTATGGTTCAAATTATGTATGCTATTTGATGAACAAATCAAGAGTCTTACTACTAGAATAAAACCCATGACACTATTGGGTTATAAAGTTCTGACTGGACTACATGCATCTTGGGGTGTAACTATATTACAATTATTATAGGGTTTTAACACCCCTTAATTGATAAGTCCAAGTTATGGCATTGGCTACGGTGGACAATATTGAGTTATAAGGTTTTAATTTGACTATATGTCTTAAGGGTAAATATACTTAAAAGGGATAAGGATTGGTAAAAGTAAAATAGATTAGATAGATTGCACTTTTAATGGAAAAGCAAGCAACATGGAAAGAAAGATTAGAATCCAAAATCAAGAAGTTTTTCAATATAAGTAATTTAGATACTTAGAGTCTCTAGTTCAAGTGGATGTTAAAATTAATAATGATGTGAAAAACATAATTGAAGTAGGATGTTTTTGAAACCTTTAATTCATTTTATTGCTCTTTGAGCATCACCATGTGTGGAAGCAAGGTAACATACACAAAATCAGAATACAATGTTAAAATTTGAGAAGAATAGTGCTTGAGACTTAATAAGGATTGAAATTGTAACTGCAATGTATAAGATAATGGTTAGATTCAAAGTTTAGGATATAAACAGTTGAATAAAATGATGCTTTGTATTTGTTAGGTGTTAAAGTGAATACTTGACTATGTAGTTTGTGAAGAGGATATGTTTCCTTAGTTAACCATTTAACATAAATTGTTAAAAAAAAAGGATGGAAACAAATGATAGCATGCCTTAAAAAAGAAAAATAGTCAGTGCGATCCAAAAGAAGAGTTGGATGTTTCAAACATAGAATTGAGAAATTATTTAATTGAAACATTTAACCATGAAAGAGAACTTAGAATCATATATAAAAATAGAAAATTTATGGCAAGAAAATCATGGTTGTTTTTAATCCATAGCAAATAAGCCACAAATATTTTCAAGGAAGAAAAATTCTTGCCTCACCACCAAAAAGAAAAACTTCGGAAACATCTTCCAAAGAAAGTTACAATAATGGGTTTGAGGTTGTGCTTTAGGTCAATCCAAGATGCCCTTCAAATAAACATGGAACTGGTCTCAACAGATCCAAGAGATTTATACACAAATCTGGATGCCTATTCAACCAATAGAGATCAATAATAATAGGCATATTTGTTCTGCCTATAAAGGTGGAATCCTTACTATTGTAAGCCAACTTATAGGCTTTAATTTAAAAAAGATACCAATGCCAAATAGAGCTTATCTATTTTTCTTAAAGATAGCTCTATCCTTGAATCCTCTACATATAGAGATAGAAAGCAATTTGATTTCCCTTTTCAAAAGGAAACAAGTTCAAAGAAGTTGGATGTACCTAACGTTTACAACATAATTTAGACTTTGCCTCTTTAGTAAATCAAGTTCACAATAACAGTAGTATTACCTAAACTTTGTATACCTATTGACACTTAGTGATGCTTCTTTAACTACAAATAATGTTTGCAGTCACCATTGAACAATAAAGGAAGCTTCAAGGCAGAAGTTCAAGCCTTGAGGAAGCACCATTTGGGGGCAAATCCCAAATTTGCAATCAACTCAACTTAGAAAAAGGAGAAAAACTAGCTAGTAGTGTTGTAATAAAAACACTGCTCAATCAATTTTGAAAAAGAAATTATTGAATATTAAGATATTAACATAAATGAAAAGGTAAGGAAAGCAAGTTTTTAGCTTGTTGAATAAGTAGTAGATACCACTTTTGGAAAAAAAATTTGGCTAGTTTTAATCAAAGTGGCTAAACATCACATAATTTTTAATCAGTGCAAATAACTATTTGTTGCCCTATCAACTCAACTACTATAATCTGAATGAAATAAACTTTCTTCCCTTCAAAATATTCTCTTTATCATAAATTTTTTGTCTAATAGATCCTTTGGGTCTTTTTCCAATTTTATTTCAGTTTCCTAGTTTTGCTATCAAAAGCTTATATGTGAAAACGACCTCAAAAATGTTGAAATTAATAGTCAAAGTGAATTTGAACAACATTAAATATGGTCTAACAATAGTTAAAATTTGGTGAATAGATTATTAATGCATACGAAAAATCAAAGAAACATTCAATTAGATGATGCCACTCTTAAAAGGAATTGACACTTTTTATTGATACATGTTAATTTGGAAAATAACATATTACATGGATCTTTCATTGGAAGCTAGAAATAACTATAATATAGTTACATCCCAAGATCTATCCAATTAGAACTTTAAGAGGGTAGAGGGGCTGTTAGACCCCAAAAAAATGAATCATAATACTAAAAAATTTAGAGTACATTAGATCATTGAAGGGGAAGTCTAATGATAAGGTTCAATAGTTTTGAGGATGTATTTTTAGGTTTTTTTCCTTACAATTAATCCTAAGAAATCTCTTCTTTGAGGTGGGAAAAGGATTAGGACTTGTCCTTATTCACAAGTATCCTCATGGGTTTTCACTTCTTACTAAAGGGTTTCTTGCAAAGAGGAGGAGCAAACTCTCTCTATAGGAAAAAGAATACATCAATTAGAGATAAACAACAAATATCAACAAAAGCTAAAAGATTCTCAAACTTGAGCCTCCAATAAAAAGAAATTAATACTGTGCAAAACAAACTAATTGTTCAGTTTTCATGGAGAGCTTTTTTGCTTGAATTTGTAGCTAAATCAAACGTTATAACTTAGTAGTGCCCAACAAAATTGAACCCATGACTTGGAACTTTTAAATCAAAAGTCTTACCACTAGGTTAATACCTCAATGTTAATCAAGGATGATTCTAATTAAATCTAAGTGCCTATACAAGTTGCCTTACAAAAAGTGTACAAAATTATTTTTATTTCAACAACTAGTGATTATTTCCTTAAAAAATTAGTTTTGAGAGATTAATGGCCCGCCTAAAAAAATATTGATATGATGCAAAATGAACATTTGAGGGAAAGAGATGTGATAGAAAATGGACAAAAGAATGCATCTATTAAAAAAGAGACAAATTAATTTGGTTGCAAGTGATGATGGTTAGCAAGTACGTGTGAAGACAATATAAAAATGTATTGTTAAATCACATGTGTGGCTACATTGTAAAGTCACTTTATTATTATACTGTGTTAATGGTTAGGTTGAATTTTTTTTTACACCAGCCTATGTATAGATTAGCTATATTAAAGTCCTTTACTACAAATCTACATTCCCAAATTTGTTGATATAGTAGTTGTAGACTTTCTTGATGTAGTGAGATGTACTTTGACAACTTAAATCTTACATTTAGATTAGCCTATTGTAGGCTAGAGGATAGGTCTTATTTCCAATGTAATCCTATGTAGGGGCTTTTAGCATGTTTGCTGTTGTTTGCTACATTCATTACTTCATCTCAAATATCCTGTGTAACAAAATAAATGGAGCAAAGCTTTCTAGGTAATATGAGAACTCTCTTAATTAAAATAGTGTAGGAATTTAAACTTTACAAAACCATTGTCAATAATCTAAAAATCCATTTTAACAAACTAAGAATGAACCTTATCATTTTTTAAAATAACTAAAAAGGATTTTGTTAGTTATCAAATTTAGATTTGAAATAGAACCAAGAATTTGCTTCATGGAATCTTTGAGATCAACCAAAAACCTAATAATACCTATTATTGCAATGACTGTAAATCGAACCAATGCATACATGCTATCAAACAAGATGATGAAATATTCAAAGAAAAAGTCAAAACATAATCTCCTCTTATCATAGAAAAACAAGTTGTTGGACACTATTTTTCACTTGTTTATGGATGCTTCATGTTTCAATAAAATTTAAGTTTATTTTAAGGGAAGCATACTTCAACTTTCACGTGCCTACAGATACCAAAATAATTATTTTCAGTTTATTATTTTTTAAATTTCAAAGACCTGAAACCAATATAAGCATGGAGAAAGGCTACCAACATTGATGATTATGGAAGGCTAAATATAGGATGTATTGTGAAATGATTGTTATGTTTCCACTCTCATGCCTAGAATTTGTAACATATATATTGAAATAACAAAAATTAAACCTAGAGAAAATCGTGACATTTACGTTACTTTTCAATTGAATTCTTGTTCAAATCTAAGTAAAGAGGTCTAGTACCTAAACTCTTTTAACAAGCAAGTGGATGCTTATCCTAGGTCCATTGATCCATTCTGATACGTTGCTACAGAGACTTTTAAACTCACTTTCCATACTTTAACAATGAGCCATATTTCACTTGATTAAAGCATGCAAAATGTTAATGTGTTATGCATTTACTTAAGTTATATTGGTTGCATATTGTCATCCTATACATAGTCAATAATTTAGGGTTTTTGTCTCTCTACCTACTCATGTCACTTGTGATTGTTCACATTGTTAATTTTTGAGTTCTATAATTATAACGATAGGAGTAGGTAAACATATTGTTATTTTTAGAGTTGATCTATCCAAGATCAAATAAGGTATGGTCAACCAATCCTTGAGGAGAGTCATTGATAGCATCCAAGATAGGTGAAACCTTTTTTGACCAACTACTCTTTTAAAATGGTCAATTCTATAGCAACTTCGGTTAATCTATTTCCTTAACATTCTATGGATATCATGGTTTTCAATATTCATTATGAATTTTATCTCATGGATATTAAGATGATATTTTATGTAGCATGTGGTCCCATCCTACAACATGTTTAAGTTTCACTAAGGTGGTAGGCTCTACTAGATGGTTTTTGATCCTTCATGCATGTTCATATGTAGATTTAGGTGGTAGAAGCAAGGAGCTTGATGGTGATGGAGCTTGATTGATGGAATTTCTTTCTTCTATTCTCACATTTAGATTGCTTTGAGATTTCATGTATTAATGGTTATGATGTAATGAGATGATGAACCATGTTGTCAACTCTTTGAGATTATAGTTATGTTATGATTTATGAGTTATATTATGAGCACTCCAATGTGGATATTCTATTTTACCATGCACTTTGGTTTAAGTTTTATAATGCTTATGGATGATCCTTTATTAAGTTTATGAGCATTATGATGTCACATGCCCTAAGCATAAGGTTTGTGTAATTTAATCATGAATAATTTTATCAGTTAAATTGTGGGATGTGACAAGTTGGTATCATAGCATGATTTTAGATCAATGGTTAGAGTTAGTTTTTTCAAATGCTTCTAAGGAGAAGGGAAAGTAATAATTTAAGTTCCAACAAAATGCAACAATAGTTGCTCCAAACAATGGTGAACTTATTGAGCAATGGAAGTAGTGAAGGTGGAGCCTTAAGTGACATTATTTATTGCTTATTTTTGTTCAAGATAATAATTAGAACTCTCACTTAAGTTTAAAATTAAAAAAAAAAGTATAAATTTTGAGAAGTGTAAATATAAGTTTTCTTTGATGAAATGTACTAATATAAATTGAATTTCCATCATGATATATCATAATTTTCTAATGAAATTGTTACAAACAATGTTCAATTCTCTATCCTAAATTAGTTTTTTCAATCAATCTGCTCCTATAAGGGATCATCATTAAGAGACTCCATGCTTATCTTGCCAAGGTATGATTCTATGAAGGTTGGTGAAGGAGTGAAAACTAACCTCTTTTAAGCAGTTCTACCTAGGCTCCAACCCAAGTCTTAAAACATAAGAAGTAAACATCTTATAATTAATGTACTCGTACACATCTATGAATTGAATGTAGTTATAATTTGGTAATTTATTCATTTATTTTTTAGTAAAAAGGTAGTAAAACATTATGTGATTAAGTAAGAGTCTTGATATAGATATATCCTTAAATGGTATTTGCAAATAAGATTTTTCTAAAGCTGATGTTTTTGCTAGGAGTACATAATTGTTTAATGTATTCTCAAGTTCCAAGTTTAATAAATACATCCAATGTTAGTAAAGACATTACAAATTTTCTATTATACATATTTTTATAAAATGTGACATGATTAATAGTTACTTTAGTAACAACCAGTATGTCTACTTTTATGGAGATTATGCAATTATAGTTAAAGCATTGCATTATGTATGCATACAAAATTCAAAATTAATTTTAATGAGATTTTTGTTGAATTGTTTGCATTTAACATAGTATCTTAACTTAATTATTAAATTCAATTTATTTTTAGTATATCATGATTGGTATATTCCATAGGTAATTAATGAGAAGAATACTATTGATGAGTAGCGAGAAGTTCCTACTCCCAACCATACGAATCACTAGCATTGACTAAGTGATCCTATCAAATTTTGTAGACTTTAGCTCTCTAAGTACATTGGGTCTAGGTAGTGAATTCAACAAGTGTGATTGTTGTCTTCTCAGTTTCACTTGTGAAGTGTAAGTGTATGGTTAAGTGTAATTGAGGCATATGATTTTTATCATTTTATGTTTATTGTTTAAATTACCTAAGTACCAAAAATAAAGTATTTAAATGCTTAATTAATCTAATAACTAATTAATGTTTAACTAGTCCTAACATAAGCATCCGTTTCCATTTACTACACACATCCTGAACTGCATTGCAATGTTACTAGGTTACCAAGTATTAAGCACCACTGGGATTATCAAACGTTAATGTATGCTTAAAATGGTTGTACTTATGGGCTTTAATTATCTGAATTTAATTAATTAAAAGAATGCATTAAAGTAAAGTTCATGAATAATAAATGCATTAAATAAACATTAAGCTAAATCCAAGTTCTACAAGGTTTATGAAGAAAACTCATCTTTATTGTCGATCACATTGAGGTGTTGAGGTACATCAGTGCTTGAATAAAGATTTGTACACTTCTCAACCCTACTACAGGAGCTTAGAAAATATTTTAACTTTCAAATGAACAAAATGCAAGAGCTTCGCTAGGATACTAACTAATGGATGTTATAAATGCAACTAGTGCATGCATTTATATAGGCAACAAAAGACACTACATCGATGTTTATGCATCAACATGTCAAACCCTGCATTAGGGGGATCCCATTGATGTAGCCCATGGACACAATTCATCATACCACCATGACTAAATGAAAACTCATCCTTGAGTGAACAAAAAGAGGAACAAGTTTTCTACAAAATTTTGGGAAGGTATGGGATTATTGACTAAGTAATGACACATAAATAAACACTAAGTACCCAAGTGTACGAACTTACAATCATTACAAAATTTGGTGTTCATGACAAAAAAATTAAACACCATGATAAAAATTAATAGTACAACTCCTTTGGTTGCTTCAAGATGAGGAAGAAAATCAAAAAATCCCAGGAAATGAAGGTTGTTGATATGTTTAAAAACCTTCTCCTACCTCTAGTGCATGCAGTTGTTATGGTTAAGACTGTGATTGTGGCTATCTAACTATAGCTATGACTACTGGTATAAGATGGAAAGCATCTAGCAATGCCTTTATCTTCTCATCCTTACTCTAGGGATCATACATGGTCCACACAACATCACCAATGTGGGCTAGTATAGGAACATCCCATGGATAAGACATTGTAGGGAACAACTCCTTCAAATTGATGAACTAGGTGGTGAATTACTTTCATTTAATATCAAATGCTTTCATAGCATTCTATAGCTCCTGGTAGTCATTCAACCTTCGAGCTACATTCTCAGCTATGGATCTCTGATTAGTGAAGTATTACCTAAGAACACGAAGTTCAATATTCATTGTTTCAAGCTTATGGTTGGTCTCCTTATAGTGCTTGAAATCTACCTTGTACAACATGTATGAGTTGGTAACTTGCTTCTTCAAATTTGACCATGACCTTTCGATAGTTAGCATTGCCAAGTTTGCATAGTGAAGGTTGGCGAGCTCCATGTCTTTTGTCATTTCCTTGATTTGTAGCTCTTTGAGATGGGCTTTATCCTTGTTGTATTCATTTGGTCCATCAAAGATGGGTTGCCATACATCACCTCCTTGTTGGAGGTACTTGAGAGCCTCATTCACCTTCACCTTCATTAGTTGGATGTGTTTCTCATTGATCTCCTTTTGCAAGCTGACTTGGTCCTTGTAATGGTTCTTAACGTTTTTGAATTTCAGGGCCTTGTTCTTCTGAGTAGTGATTTCAATTACAGTTCTTTGGTGAAGGGCATGGACCTCTTCCATTAAGAGATCACAGTTTTCAGCTACCAATCTCCTCAAATCTATTGTCACCTTGGCAAGCTGCTCCTACTACTATCTCATGTATTCAACCATTTTCTCCTTTTGGAGCTTGACAATGTGTAGGCAATGATTGTCCATGGTCAAGTTTTCATTCTCTTAGCAAACCTCCAATAAGTCCTTCTAAATGTTGTAGATAGTTGCATTGGCTAAAGACTATTCAAAGATCGTTAACTCCTTGGCATACTCAGCCTCTTGAAGTTTGGACTAAAGCTACTGAAAAGCTTCATCCTTGGTTATTTCTTGGCTTAGTACTATGGAATTAGTGAGGCAAGCTTTAAGTTTTGCAACCTCCACAACAAAGCATTGATTTTTAGCTTTGGCTTCTTCAAGTTGAGCCTCTACGATGATGCACTTGCTCCTTGACTTCAACAGTGCCAATTGGGCAACAACGATGTCATCTAGAAGGTCAAAGACCTTCAGAATTGGTTGTCAAGTTTTTACCAATTGTTCTACTAACTTCTTATGCTAGGTTGCATTGAGTCTTCCACTAACCATTCTTGTAGACATCTACACATCTATGAGTATAGCACTATCTGGCATAGATGTTGTAGGAACATTTAGGACCTTGCCTACTTGGTCTACCACCACCTTAGCTATCATTTCTTGGCCTTAGTGCTGCATTACCAAGACAATCATCCCATCACATTCCTCCAAGCACACCTAAAAGGTAGTAGCATTCCTAGATATTTCTGGGAATAACTTCTATTCTAGAATGGATATTGTTACCTCTCTGGCATTTAGATTTGAGTTTATAGGTGCTTGCATTCTTTGGGCAGGGAAAGTTGACATCATGTCCTCCAACTAGTTTATTGTATGAGTTACTTCATTCAAATGCATTAAGGTTGGTTGGTAGATAGATGGATCACCACTTGGACCAAATTGTTGCTATTACAAGAGTTATTCTCAAAGCTTTTGCATATGCTCCATGGTAGCATGTGCCTTCAGCATTGTTTCATGAGTGGGTGATGGTGATTTCTACTCCTCTTTCTTGGTCACGAAAAGGACCTTATCTTGAATAATGTTTTCCCAAGAGGTGGTAGGAGCATGTCTCAATGTGTTGTTGGTGTAGGAAGCTATCCCTATCCTTTTGTATAGTTTCTAAATAAGGCATGAGAAGGGAAGTGCCTTTCTCCCATGTTCATTTTCTTTAAACCTCTTCTCTATCTCTAGAGAGATAATCTATGGGAGGCTAATGGGGATTTTTTGGCTCAAAGTGATGTAGGCATGAGTGGCAAAGGTAGTCACCTTGTTGGGTCTCATCATCGAATTAAGGTGGTTGGCTAGTATCTTGAAGCATGCACATTACATCATGGTGAGTGCATCATATTCTTTGTAGTCCACTCCATAACACCATTTGATCCACTCCTTTTTTACCCTTGGATCCGCTTGTGTAGAGATCTCTACTAGCTTTCTCCTAGTCTTAGGTAGGCCAAGGGCCTCTGAAATGGCCTCCACCGAGTATGACACACTTATGTCCTTGATTCTCATCATGGTGTTAGGCTTTGTATTGTTCTAGAGGAGATAGATCTCTCCCATGTACCACTCTCCACTAGAAGTGATGATTGGCTACATGGGAGAGTTTTGTAGCTATGTTCTAACATTTCTTGAGGTAAAGTCTAGGAAGGTACCAAAGATCAATTCTTGGAGAACTGAATGTTGGATATCCCTCAACTGAATCTGCCTAAGGTAGGCATTAGTTAACATGACCTCAAGGCTTGGCCTTGGTCCTAGTGCCTCATCTTGGTGGAATTACTCTATATAAGCTTGGGGAATCTATCAAATAGATTCCACTTTGGGCTCCTCCTGAAGAGGTCCCATTGCATGAGTTTTTGTTGCCTACTCCTAGGGTTGTTCTTGTTGGCCCCTTTTAGTTCTGGGTTGATTTTCCCATGGTTGGAACAGTCCTCCTTCCCACAATTGCTTAGGTCTTGGTGTCATTTGTAATCATAACATGATTAAGGATTAGCATTCAATGTGTAACTTTGGAATACTTTAGTACCTTATCTCCTTGTGTTAGTTACACTTGGTTAAGTTGTGATCATGGTAGATTTTATTATTTTAATATTATTTCATTTTAATGTCTACCACAGTTCATTAGAAAGGTCTAACTCTCATAAATTAGTGATTTTAATATTATTTTATTGGTTAAACCTTGTGGGATTTACAAAAGAATTCAAAAAGTTTTTTTTGATAAAAACCTAAGGTTTGTGGCCCCCACAATGTAGAGCTCACCTCCAGTAGCTGAAAAATGAGGTTAATTTGACAAGTGGTTTGAGATATATGGACTTTGGAGGGTTTGCAGCTATGAAAAATTGTGAAAAATCTCTTACATTTGATGAAAATGGCAAAAAATTCCAAAGTTTCAAACTATATTTATAGTATTTTTGCCATGCATCGATAGGATTGTGTCAATGCAGTTAGCTCCCATCAACAAGGTGAAAATAGAAAATTTTCTATGTTTTGAAAAATAAGGAAAATCAAAGAGTTTTTATATAAAATTGGAATCCAAAGGAAGCCCAAGAAGCCTAGAACATAATGAAATGCATGAAGAGGACTAGATAATGCACAAAGAAGGAGATTTTTTTAGGAGAATGATGGAGAAATGCCAGGAAGGAGCACATGATTGGACATGACCAATGTGGAATGCAAAGGTTTTGAATGAAGAAATTCCTAAGGATGAGGAACTTAACTAGCCCAACCAAGGGCTATGCAAGTGGGTCCTTTCCATAGTAGGCTTATGCCCTTAATGCCATTTCATATCCTCAAACCAAGGAATCCATGGGCCCCATGGATGATTAATAGTTATGGTTAGTTAAGGACCAAATTCTGAAAGAAACTACCTAAGAGTTTTGACACATCAATCCAAGACATTGAAAAAAACATGAAAAGTGGTAGTGAGGTGAGATATGGAAAGCATAGGTGGTTGAAGTAGAGAGTGGAATGGAGTCCCATATCATGGCCACATGAAGTCCCTTATGGATTTCATAATTAATATGACTCAATAATATCCATCCTTAGTTCAAATTAAAACCAACCATCTCCAATGAGTTCGCATTGCCATTATAAGATTAACCACCCCCTCAAGGTACAAGAATATCCCCATAAATCAATCACCATTCCTAAAAGAGAAGAAAAGAGAAGCAGAAAGTGAGATGGGCCTTAGTTATAGGGGTCCTTCAAGCATGGATGTTTTCCTAATATCATAACTAGTGTTTGTAGCTTGTTATTTAGTCTAAGGTATGTGCTTTGAATTTCCATTATTTTTTTTTGGTTTTTAAAGTTTTTGGATAAGATCCACATCATGTAAAGACTTAGCTTCCTGTTATTGGTTGACAGTGGAATGGTGAGAAATCCATGAGAACACTCAAGCAACTACGAGAGTAGGAAAGTACTAAGAACATCAAATACCCTTGAAGTCATAACCTTTTCTATCCATTTAATTCTTCCCAATTTTCAAAACTATGAAGGTCATAAGTTCTTTAAAAATTTAATTTAAGAAGGGACCACCTATTTCCAAACCAAGGGAACACCATAGAGTTTTTTGGATCAGTGGATGATGTGGAATCATTACCTATTATCATGAAAAAGAAACCATGTCTTAGTAATCAATGTTAAAATTCAAAGATATAATCCAAACATTAGCAATCAAATAACCTTATAGTGCAAACCATCATCAATCAATAGCGATAATTACACTTAGTCCTAGTAGCAATAAAGGAAAACAAAACAAAAAAAAGCATCAAGAAAGCATAAAAGAAATCCAAATAAAATAAAATAAAATATAGAAGAAATTGTAAAATATTCAAGAAAGAGAAAAATGTACAAAAAATAGTGTAAAAAAAAGTGAAAACTGATGAGTTGCTTTAATTGATTAGCATGGATGGCCATCTCCCCTACAACTGAGTTGGAAGAAGGAGATTCAAAACCTTGAGCATGCATGTCCATCCATTGAGGTGTTTTGGGTACTGGTTCTTTAGGGTTCATGGAAGGTCTTTATCTGTTGAATGTTGACTAGTTGCTTTTTATTTGGGCTTTAGGTTTGTATGTTAACATGACCCAAGAAGGAAAGGTTTTATAGATAATATAAGGTCCCTCCAACAATGTTTGGAACTTGGTTCTTTGTAGTACATGTGTGGGGTTCTAGTAGAGCTCCCTATCTCTTAGTTGAAATTTTACTTTCCTTATTCTAAGGTCATGGCATTGTTTATTGAATGCCTTGTGTAACTTGTTAGATGATAAGGCTACTAATAAGTTCTCGTCTAGTAGTTTGAGGTTCATTAATCTTTCATTTTGTGCTAGACTAAGGTCAAGGTCAAGGTCATATGCCATTGAATGTGTACAAAGTTTTGTTTGGATTGGAAGTGTTGGTAACTTTTCATACACAAGCTCATAGGTAGAGTAGCCAATAGGAAATTTCCATATGGATCAGTAGGTTCAAAGGGCATTGTTGATTTTCGTGCTTCAATCTCTCCTATATTTATTAATGGTTCTCATTAGTATCTTTGTGATTTCCCTATTTGTAACCTCTACTTGACCTTTGGCTTAGGGATGGTAGGGTGTTGTTAATTTATGTTTAAACCCCAAGCATTGCATGAGGTTTTGAAAGGTAGTTCCTATAAAGTGAGCACCATTATTAGAAATAAGTGCATGTGGCACCCTAAACTTGTTTACAACATATTGTTGTACAAACAAAGTAGCCGTAGAAGATGTGTAATCAGTGATGGTTGTAGCTTCTACCCATTTTGTATACTAGTCAATAGCAACTATAATGTATTCTTTTTCATTTGAAATGGGATTGATGGGACCCATGAATTCAATGCCCCAAATATCAAATGGCTCTAATGGTTGGATCCACTCTTGCTGTTCCTCCATATAAGAGGTCATTCTATCATCACATTGGTAGTGTTCACAAGAGCAAATAAGGTGGTGAGCATCCCTAAAAAGTGTTGGCCAATAATTCCCTACCATGAGGATTTTAATGGCTATGCATCTCCCAGCATAGTGGGCCCCATAAGGATCCTAATAAGAGTCTTAGAGAAAGTACAATTGATTAGCATCAAATATGCACCATTGAACCAAGCCATGAGCACATACCTTGTAAAGGTATCTATTGATTTCCATGAAGTGTTTTTTCTAGTGAAGAAATTGTTGTTTTTTCCTGTGATCCCACTCCTGTGGCATCTCCTAAGTAATAAGATAGATGAGAATGCCACTATAGTAGTCAGATTCATCAGGCATTTATTCAATTATAGCCCTAGTAAAAAGGATTTTTTGAGGAAATTGATCTGAAACTAGTCTTTCCTTCTCTTTGTTGTCCCACTAAGACATGTGGTTTGCTATCATGTTCTTGGTTCCCTTTCGATCTACCATTGTAAGATCAAATTCCTGNATGTTCTTGGTTCCCTTTCGATCTACCATTGTAAGATCAAATTCCTACAATATCACCAACCACCGTATGGCACGGGGGCTCACCATTGTTTTATTCATCAGGAACCAGATCAAACTATGATCTATGTGCACAAACACCTTATACCCAAGCACATAGTGCCTGAATTTATCCAAGGCGAACACCATTACCATTAATTTTTTTCTATTATGGTGTAATTTAGCTATGCACCCACAATGCTTCTACTCACAAAGTAGATGTAGTAGAGATGTTTCTGATTGTCCAACTGTATGAGCACAATTCCCAAGGCATAATTAGAAGCATTTGTCATGATGTGAAATGGTTTGGATCAATCAGGTACTTGTAGAATTGGAGTTTCCACAAGCTTCTGTTTAAGCTACTAGAATCCACATTCACATTTCTTAGTCTAGACAAATGGAGAATCCTTCTTTGTTAGCTCCACCAATAGTTTAGTGATCTTAAAGAAATTCTCAATGAATTACCAGTAGTAGCCAATGTGTCCAAGGAATGGCCTCACATCTTTAACTATTTCTAGTTTTTTTTATTAATTCCTTGGATGAGCCTTATTTTTTAAGGGTCCACATCAATCCCTTTTTCTTAAATTCTATGTCTATAAAAGAATGCCTTCTCAGACCATCAAATGGATTTTCTACTAGTTGAGCTGAAGGTTGGTCTCCATACACCTTTTTAGCACTTTGCCAAAATGGTTCATGTCTTACTCAAATGTAGCCCCATAGGTGAAGAAGTTATCCATGAAGACTATCACCTTGCTACTAATCTGCTATTGGAATATGATTAGAACAAGGCATTGAAATGTGGCAGAGGCATTGCATAGGCTGAATGACATCTTTCTGTATGTGAAAGTTGCCCAAGGACTCATGAATGTTATTTTGTCCTAATCTTCTAATGTGATCCGAATTTGGTTATAGTCACTATAACCATCTAGAAAGTTGTAGTAGCAATGCCTAGAAATGGTGTTCAGCACCTAGTTCACAAATGATAATGAAAAATGATCCTTGTAGGTTACCATATTCAACAACCTAAAGTCAATGTAGGTCCTCCATTTACCATCTTTCTTTGACACTATCACAAGTAGGCTAACCCACTCATTGTTTGTAATGGGATAGCTGAACCATGCCTTAATGATTTTTTCAATCTCCTCTTTCATGGTATGCTTTAACTTGTGGTTCAACTACTACTACAGCTACCTGTTTGGCTTCATAGAAGGATCCATGTAGATGCAATGCTAGCATATTTGTGGATCAATTCTTGTAAGTTTAGGATATAACCAAGCAAAGGCTATTGCCCATTTGTTAATAACCTCAAAATAACTTTCTTTTCTATATAGGAGCAAGGTTGGCATGTAGAGTTTTCAACTCAAGGGGCCCATGTTTAAAGCTTTCAAGGATCTCCAACTCTCCCCAATCAATGTCATTAGGTTCATTAGAGAGTTGGTAATGGATTTGCTTCATCTTATCCATGCCTTCAATGTAGGCACTCATTATGATCTCATTTTGTTCCATGTAGAGAGTTGAGTTACAATCAAGATCAGCTATCAGCCATTGGATTCCCTTCTATTTTATGACTATCATGTACATGCACCTTTGAATATCTATCACATTGGCACATTGTCTTCATGCTGTGATTGATGTACTTTTATGATCCATAATTTTTCCACACAGTTGCAGCCTAGGTCATTGTACACGATGCATGGAATGCATTTCCTCTTGATCTTTTTGAAATCCTTTTCCTTGGAAATTTCCAAGGAGAGGTCTATGATTCCTAACCATGCATCTAGTATTATCTACCAAGCCATTTCCATAATGATTTGAAAGTTTCCTTTGCAATTGTCCACATGAATCACTAGGAAGTCAGTAGGATACGACCACCCATACATGGTGGTCATAATGTCCTCCATCAGTCCCAAGGAAACAATGATGGATTTATCTACCAATTAAAGATGAATGTTGCTTTTCTTAAGGGGAGGTAGGTTCCAAGCTTTGTACATTTCATGTAATATCAAATTCACTCCAAAACTTGAGTCTAGAAGAGCCTTGTAAGGATCATTCCCAATGATTTACAAGTAAATTAGGGAACTCCTAGGATCAAATATTTTCCTAGGAAGGTGGCCAACCTTGATACAATCTATGATTGCATGGGTCAACATTATAGTATGCACATCAGGAGACACTTGATTTGAGGGGTTCTCAAATGATTTAGTAGAGGATGAGGGAGAAGTAGGGTCATCAATCATAGGTGTCTATGAGGGCTTAGAAGGATTGTTGGTTTGGAAGAAAGTTCTTTTTTAGGATTTATATTTTGAACCACCCATATAGGGAGCCGACTATGAGTTCATAATCCTTGTGGCATTTCTTTCCTATGGTTGGGTAGAAATTTTGCCTTGCATCGATGGAGCTAGTGGCAATTGATTTGAGGGTGGATATACACATGTAGGAGGATGAGGAGGGTAGAATGGAAATGGAGATTCCCCTCTTGGAGATTGCACTTTGTAGTATTTAGAAGGGTACTATTGGTGTTGGAAAGATGCATGACTAGAGAAGTCACATGGAGAAATTGGTTGCTAAACATAGTACCCATAGGGATTTGGCTACTAGTAAGGGTATTTCTGCCTTGGTGATGACATCACCCATGACTGTCAATGTTTCCATTAGTAGTATTTCTCATGAGGTTGGGGTGGAGCTTCACTTGGATAGGAGGCTTCTTGTTGGTGGAACTACCTATAGTTGCCTTGAGGATAAGGTAACCTCCTAGGTGCTTACCTTCCTGTCAATCTAGGATTAAGTGCATACATCCTAGATTCCTGTAAGTATAACATAATTGGGAAACATCACTTAGGATGCTCATAGTGGTAGATGTCACATCCACCATCATCATTTATTTCAGATTTTGTAACCTCTTCAATGCACTAACTTTGCCCTTACCCCTTTGATGAGCACATTTAGCTTCCTTCATTCTCCTTCGATCATGACCACTACCTTGCTCTTTGGTCTCTTCTATAATTTTAAGGGTAGCTTGGAATTTTTTGTCCAAAGAATTTCACATTTTATCTACCTTAGCCAATATTTCAAGAATGGATTTTTGGATCGGCAAGGTTTTATGTTACATCACTTCATCAAGGAGTGCCTCCTTTTGGTTGTCACAAAATCAAACTTCCCTTTCTTGGATGGAAGGATACTAGTTGTACTCCTCTGCAGTTTCCATTTTTTGCAACTCACCTTGTTTTTCGGCCACCTACTCTATCAACCTTTGGATCTAATTGACCTTTAGCTCTAAAAGTCTCCATTGGGCATAGACCCCAAGAGTTCTCCTTGTTTCCATTCGAAGCCCATCTATGATATGGTGAAGCTACTCCCATTCTAAAAACCCATAGCCTAGGCATTTGTGCAATAGAGAGTAATATCTATCCATGGCCATATCCAAGGATTCATATGTTCCTTGTCTCTACCCTTGGATTTTCTTCCTTTGATTAGACACCCAAGAGTATGTTTGATACTTTTCATTGAAGAGTTCAAGCATCATACTTCAACATTTAATTGATTCAATTTCTAAGGATTGGTACCAGCTTTCAGCCTCCTTGATGCATGTCCTCAGGAATAGCTTTAGTTCTTGCCATTTGTTTTCAACATTTTACAAGGCATAGACATTGTGAAAGGCTTGAAGATGATTTTGTGGATTTGAGTTGTATTCCCCCTCAAACTTGGGAATATTGTTCATATCCAAATGTTTAATTCTATTGTCTTTCACATGCTTCGTTGGAATCCTCATGCTCTCTACAATGTTTAACATGTTTCTTGTTGCAAGCAAAGGTTAATCATAGTCATGACCTTTATGATGGACATGATGCCTATGATATCCTCTATTATCCCTTCATTTGTGGTAGTGGGCCTTGCTGGAATGCCCATGCCCTTGGTCTCTACCGGTCCTTATGATCATCTTCATTCCACCGATCACCTCCATCATGATCTTGTCCTTTGTGACTTTGGTCAAAGCTAGAGGAGGAAAAAGATGAGAATGTTGAAGGTAAAGAGGAAGGAGGGCTTGCACCATCACAGTGCCTTCTGCACCCTTTACTTTGATCATGGCCATGATCATTATGTTTGTCATCATCATGATGCTTGTCCATGTTCTTGCCTTGAATTCCTCCTTTTGAGCCCCCATGATCATGGGACTTGCTTTTCCTTGAACAAGGATTGTTTATAGTGAATTGTAAGTTTTGTTCAAGGGTCCCCTCATTAAAGATAAGGGGAGGAGAGTCAGTGAACTAAGAACTCCTAGAGAAAGGATCCTCTCCTTCTTTTTATCCTAGCAGGAATAAGGGGTTGGTAAACCATTTTCCCTTTGATGCCTTATAACAAGCCTCTTATTGTTGATCTTTCTTTCATTGTATTGTAGTGGGATGATAATCTATATATTCATGATCCTACACAATGTATTCAGCATTGATCCCTACAATGCCCAATTTCATGAGAGTGTAGAGTAGTGTCGTAGGAATCAGTCGATCAGGTAGTAACAAAATATTGCCCTCCATGTCCCTCCATCACATCTATTCATTCTAGTGTAGGATGAAGATGAAGTCTAACACATATTCATCAGGATGAGTATAGAGCAATCTACATTATTAGGGTGGGTTTGGGCCTTCTTGCCTTGGATTGGAAGTGTGCTCGAACAATGATGTTAACCCTATGAGAAGAACCCATATTATTTTGGAAGAAAAATAGTGTGCTTTTACTATTATTATTATTATTTTTGTTAATGATGTTGACTTTAGGATCTATTACAACATTGTTATATAATTTTGCTAACTCCTAGATGGTGCATGTAGCTAACTAAAGTACTTGGCAACAACACCAATGATGAGTAATGAGTAGCTCCTACGCCCAATCATATGAATCACTAGTGTTCGCTAAGTGATCCAGTTGAATTTCATAGACTTTAGCTCTCTAAGTACACTGGATTTAGGTAGTGAATTCAACAAATGTGATCATTGTCTTCTCAATTTCACTTGTGAAGTGCAAGTGTATGGTTAAGTGTAATTGAGGGATATGATTTTTATGATTTTATGTTTATTGTTTAAATTGCCTAAGTGCCAAAAATAAAGTATTTAAATGATTAATTAATTTAATAACTAATTAGTGTTTAACTAGTCCTAAAATAAGCATTTGTTCATACACATCCTAAACCAAATTGCAATGTTGTTAGGTTACTAAGCATTAAGTGCTACTAGGATTACCAAATGTTAGCATATGCTTGAAATGGTTGTACTTATGTGATTTAATTATCATAATTTAATTAATTAACCGAATGCATTAAAGTAAAGTGCATGAATAATAAATGCATTAATTAAACCTTAATCTAAGTCTAAGTGTTGCAAGGTTTATGAAGAAAGCTCATCTTTATTGCTAATCACACGAAGGTGTTCAAGTACATCTGTGCTCAAATAAAGATCTGTGCACTTCTCACTCTTACTATAGGCACTTAGAAAATATTCTAACTTTTAAATAAGAAAATGGAAGAACTTCACTAGGATACTAAACAATGGATACCATAAATGCAACTGGTGTATGCATTTATATAGACAATAGAAGACACTGCATCGACATGTACACGTTGACCCATCAAACTCCACATTAATGTGATCGCATCAATGGGATCGCGTTGATGGGATCTCGTCGATGCAGCCCATGGACATGATTCATCAAATATGAAAAACGAGGATATACTACATGGTTTTCGTGCAAAATATTAGTAATGAGTAAAGAAAATTTAAAGTACATCATAAACTTGAAATTAATTAGACATCGTCAAAAAATATGGAAAGAAAAAACTTTTTGATGGTAGGACTATCTACTCAAGTGTTCACAATTAAAACTTTAAAAAATAAGTGATAATAATCATTTACTAGTAGGAAGGAACATCCTAGTCTGAACAAAATTTAAATCACTTTTCAACATCCATACTTGAAATTGAAATAGCAACAAGATTCAAGATAGAGAAGTGTGGGTTAATACTAATATTTGTTTCAATATAAGAAAGTAGTAAAAGATCTTCACCTTATCACTTATTGTTGATCTTATATCGATAATCTTTACTATCAATTGTAACTTTCTTGTCAATACTACTTTTAATCTTTGAGTTAATATTATTCTTATAAAAAAAAATTATCTTGCATTTGAGGTTTTTTGAGATTTCTAAAGTTATAAGATTTAATATTTTTAAGAGTTTTCAATTTTCTTTAAAAAAATGATTTCTAGAGTTCTAGGGTTTTTAGAAAATTTTATTGATTTTGGGATTTTTAAATTCTTCTAGTGCTTTAAGATTTTAGGGTTTTCTATGTCAAAATTGCTTCATAATCAATCCTTTTAATAAATGTGTACTTTAAATTATAATCACTACAAGGCTTGCATCACATAGTTTGCAAGCTATATACTAAGTTTCAAGGGTCAACTTCCTTGCTAAAGTTATTCTCTTTATGCATGAAGATTCTTTTGTAACTATCCTTATTTTTGTGACTTGCTCAAGTATGACTCAAACTAGCAACCTCTTGCCTAACACAATAATGAGCTAACTAGTTGAACTATTGTTGGTTCTCTAATATGATTACTTCATTAGAAATCAAAATGATTTTAATCACCAAATTGATCAATGAAAAATAGGATAAATCAATGAGGTCATAATAAAAGATGACTCCTTTACAACAAAATAAATAGCTAGAATTCATCCTAACTTTGAGGTATTTTCATTAGAATAATTCAAGTACTTAATTAATGTTATATGTGCTTAGATCATTTACAATAAAATCAACTTTAGTTTCAACCAAAACCTTACTTTCAAAGAACACTAGAAAAGATAATCTATAAATGATTGTAAAAAGAATAGCACATCTAAAAATATGTAAATAAAATCATTAATTAGCATTATCCAAAGAATTTGAAACTTGAAAAGGTGAAGTGTACATGAATAAGAATGCTTTTGTGGTAATGTATATACCCAACTAAGAGAGAATGAAACAATAATTCCTACCAACTAAAATGACATTAAATAAACTTTAAACATTAAGAAAGTCATATTAAATTATGGTTTTGCTTTTATAATTAAATGTTAGCATAGGATGCTATCAATTCTTGCCTATGTTACTCTTAAAAACATAATCTTAGATAATAATAGGATTTATAAGCTTAGAAAAGGCATCTTTTTAATTGGAATACCAAAAACCACAAATCAAAATTTGGCTCGGGAAATGCATAGAGAACCCATCTCTTCTTAGCACCAAGTAATAAGGTGTGAACCAATGGTGCCAATAATTTTATCATTATTCTAACCACCATGACTTTTTAATTTGTGAATGAAATATACATTTAAAAATTAGATACCTATAAAGATCATTGAATGATACCTTCATGCAGCATCAGAAATATTAAGGCTCACTTTTATGTTCATTGCACCTAATTCTACTTCCAAGTAGTGAAATACGTATGGCATTTCAACTGACTCAACATGTTGACCTAAATTG
>MNCI01032099.1:54794-85001 GCA_015680685.1 Gnetum montanum | reverse complement strand
ACACATCATACACCTCATCTAGACTAAACCATACGTGACATATGCAAAACTAGTCTAGATGGGAAGACAACGAACTGCGACCTAAGGCTAACTATCTAGGTGCCACAACTAGTCCATCTGCGGAGTTCGACCGGATCGCGCGTGCGACGCTCGTTTCGTATGGTTGAGTGTAGGGGTACCTCGCCACTCATCAAACATGAAAATGAAACATCCATAGAAAAGTAGACATGTTAGAAAGAATATTTATGGGAAAATCAAACTCTTCACTTCTTGCATTTCAAAAATAGGTTATCTATCAATAGACATCATGAACAACTACAAGTTGTCAAACTTCCAAATCAAGATGATAATTAGTTTGCTACACTCAAAAATTATGATGAGAATTATTATGCAAGTGCATCAAATTCAAGGCTAATAGTCAATCTATTGGTAGCTTAAATTTATAATATGTTACAAAAATATGTCTTGAACCACAATTAGAGGTAAAAATTATAAGATGAAAAGTTAGTCTTCAATAGTTTCCCCTTGAAAGATAAAGCTATTTTGCTTTTCAATACAAAAATTATAACATCATCATCTGGAAAAAATTTTCCATAGCAGACAAAAACAAAAAAAACAAAAAACAAGCATATGTAGAACTAGCTAGGTGTGTACTACCTTCTGTGGAATATCTTTCACATAAAAATTCACATGGAAAAGATCTCCTTAAGTGAATGAACACATGAAATACAAACAAGTATAGACACCATTTAGGAATGTAGGGTTATGTGATTTTAGATATTTTTCTTTCAATTTATTTACTTTAGTGGGTTTTCCCAACTTAATTTTAGATTTTTATCAATACATCTTTCTAACACACATTCTAAATGTTGTAATGTTTGTTCATAAGTGACCTCATAGATCAAAAAATCATCTATAAATACTTCCACATAGAATACTAATATCATGGCTCTTTGGAAGGTAGCAAGTGCATTACAAAGACCAAAAGGCATCCGTTGGTAAGCAAAAGTTTCATATGGGCATGTAAATGTTGTTTTATGTTGGTCCTGGTATAATGGCTACTTGATTGTAACCACTAAACACATCCAAAAAACAATAATACTCATTTCCTTCTAATTTCTCCAATATTTGGGCTATATGAGTTAAAGGAAAATGATCCTTCTTTGTGTTTTGATTAAGCTTCCTATAATCAAAACAAACATTCCATTTTCCACCTTTTAAAGGAACTACAGTATAGGACTTATTCATTCACTATCAGAGGTTGGATAAATGATCCCTTTCTTCCAAAGTTTAGAAATATCATCCTTAACTATTTGTTTTAAAACTATATTAATTTTTCTAGGGGAAATTCTTACCAGTTTCACATTTTTTTCTAGATAGATATGATGTTGGAAGATGTTGCATGAGATTCCTTGATGAAGATCCTCATAACTTCATGCAAATGCCTTAGAATTTCTATGTAAAATTATAATAATTTAGCTTATTGATCATAAAAAAGCTAAAAATTTATTATAAATGATTGATTATGATAAAGGGAAATGTATTTTAGAGTACTAGGTAATTCTCTAAGATCTAAAGAATCATGATTAGATGGTTGAATTGTTTCTCCAATATTGCCTAATCCCAAATTCAAATTTTGGTCAAGGATATCTTATTGTTCTTTTATAGAGGGGTCTAAAGATCCTTCCTCAAAATTGTTTAATACCAATGTTTCCCTATCTTGTGGCATTGCTGAAGTGGGTATTGAATAGAGCACTCTTCCCTCTTTCAAATCTTGATTCAATCAGTCCTTTTTTGATTTATCATATATGTTAAGAATCAAAGTAAGAGTAGAAAACAATAATTGGATTTTCCCTAATCTATAATTGATTAATGCATTAGTGGTTGCTAACTAAGGTCTACTAAGTATGATCGGAAAACAGTCGAGATCTTTTACTTTCAACACTACAAAATCAACAGGGTAGCTTCTGCTTTCAACCTCTACTATTAAATCTTCCACTATTCTTATATGTTTTACATTGTAACCATCATCTAAGGGAATTGTCATGTTTACCCTTCTTATATCCTCAAAATCTAGTAACCAAGCCATTTCAAGTGGCATAATATTAATACTAACTCCTAAAGCCAATGGGGCATTCTTAATACTCTATTCATTTATTTTAATTAGAATTGTAGGAACCCCTAGATCTTGGTATTTTGGAACTTCATGGCTTTTTATAAGTTGAGATAGATATCAATCAAATAAAATTGCCTAGAAATCTTTTCTTTTCTTCTTTTAGTGCATAATTCCCTTAAATACTTGGCATAAAGAGGTGTATCCTTCATAGCTTGTTCTAAAGGAATATGAAAATATAATTCACTTAACATTTTTTCTATATGGGCCTTAGTTGTAACATTTTATTACAATTGTTTAAGAAAATGCGATAAGGTTGTTTGCCTAAGAAAAGGAGAAGAGGTTAATGATTATTGTCTTTCACTTATTGACTGGTTGTTTTCCTCTTCATTTAGTGCTTGTGGGTGAACTATTTCCTGTATCTCAACTTCTTGAAACCTAATTCTCTTTTGGGGTCTAGGTTTAATAGTTTTTCCAATCCTAGTAGTGATGAAATGTAATTGCTTCTTACCTTTTCTTTGAGATGTAGGATTTGGCTTAGGTTGAGAAGGTAATTCATTCTTTGTGAAGTCTTGGAATCTTCTCCTTATTTCACTCATGAATTACCTACTTTCTTCGATGAAATAAGTAAGAATTTGAGTAAGTTTATCTAAGTGCTCATTATTTGGGCTCTTAAATAGTCTAAAATTATTTTGAGGATATTGTGATTGAAAATGTAGTCTATGTGGGAAAGTGATTATTGGTTGGCTTCTATATAGTTGAAAAGCCTTCATTGATTCTTGCACTTCCTCCTAAAAATATGATTAGGTTGGGGAAGTGATGAAATCATGTTATGGGCTACCACAAACACTACATACTTCACTTTGTAGTACATGTGCTTGTTTCTTTATTAATCATGTCAACTCATCCACTTTTTTATTTAATTGTTCAATTTGTTGGGTCATGGCTTGAATGATGTTGGGTTTTGACCATCTCTTACTTTGATCTACTAATGAATATTTTATTCTCTAACAATCTTCTAGTGTTACATTCAGTATATTTGCACCACATGCAAAGTCAACATTTTTCCTACAAAATGGTAATAGACCTTCTACAAAGATTTGAACAAGTTGATGGGTTGGAAATCCATGATTGGTATTCTTTAAACAAAACACATTAAACCTATCAAAATTACTCTAATAATCCTCATCTTCTTGTTGCATAAAACTTATTAGTTGATTTCTTAATGAATATAGCCTATCCTTAGAGAGAAATGTTTGAAGGAAACCTTAAATTCATCTCATGAACTGATTTGTGTCCTAAGGGTTTGTAGCTAAAAATTAGCTTTATCCTTTAAGGTTGACTTAAAAATTAATCAGTTTGTTTCTATCCCCACTTTAAGGTGCTAGCATTGCTATCTTCATCATTTATTTTTCTAAAAATAGGTAATAAGTGAATATTTTTAACCTTTACATCTCTACGTTGTGAAAAAACTAATGATCCTTGAGGTATGATTAATGTCCTTTGATTTAATAAATCCCCAAGTGTTTTTCCTTGGTGAGCTTTTACAATCATAATATTAGCATCTAAACTAGAAAAGGAAAAAGGAATTGAACCAAAAGAAAGTGGAGGGGGTTTATGGTGTGAAGATCTAATTGTAAAAGTAGACTTTACTATTGGGATTACAATTGGACTCAGTAAAGAGATAGATGCTACTAATGTAATTGGAATTTACAAATTTAAGGTATTTATAGGTTGAGTGATTCCTCCCATCATGGTTACATTACTTAATATTTGGCTAAAACTTTGACTTTGGGAACCTACCACCATAGTTGAAGTCATAGTTGGCATTGTACTAGTTGAAATATCAAATAGAGGATTAAAAGATGTAGAAATGTTGGATCGTATTTTTCCCCTTTTTTGTTGAATCTCCCTTGTTGTTAGAATGTTGCTCTTCAAAAGAGGAAAAAGGGATTGGATTAGGTTATGTTTGTTCCTGCTGATCTCATCTTAAAATAGTTTATGTATGTTTATAAAGGCTAATGGCATTTCTTGGAGGTTGAGTTCATGTTGGATTTTTAGGTTTCTTTGTTGGTTTTATTTAATAATCACATTCCTTAGCACATTTTTGGGAAACCAATCCTAAGACTCTACAAAATGATTTAATTACCTTTGAAATTGCTACCTTAATTGAAAATTTCTTTACAATCTCACTAGGTTGGGCAATGAGGGGGGCTGATTCTTAGGATTGTACTTTTTTCTTATTTTTATACTTTTTAATATAAGAAAAAGAATTGAAAGAAACCATATATAAAATCACTTAACCAAAGGGAAATAGAATAAAATAAAAATAAAAATATAGGATACCTATTAAAAAGTACTAAATCCATGAAATAAATTTGAAAATGTACAGAATCCTTGATGATGATTAACTTTGCCAGCCTCCCCAGAAATGACACCAAAGTGACAAGCCAACCGAAGTTTGGTGTTGAATTACCTTAGCATTTAACTCCATTGTAAAATTGTTACCTTGTCTTTGATGAACTCATGAGTCATATTTATGGAGGAATGGTTTCAAAGTCAAAAAGATCATCAAGACAAACAATTAGATTTGAGTTCAATTAAAATCTCCACACTTATGATTGTCACTCATAAGTAAAATCGAAAAGCCCTCATCCTAACTTCTAATATTAAGTTCTAATATGAAAATAAATGATTAAACCAAATTGAAAAATACAAAAATTTATCATAAATATCAAAAGATTACAAAGGAGATTTCACCTAATCTATCACACCAGTTTGCTATCTCCACTATGTAGCAACTCCATAACCTTAATAACTTCAATGATTGTTGATTGCAACAAGGTGTAAATAATCTTTCTTAACCAATTTTAGTAAAATAATTTAGAATTCAATTTTTTGTAGGTTCTTTCTTGCATTTGGCATCCCCCTCACTCATAAATGATTTTCTTATTTATACATAACAGGATTTACAATAATTAGGATAAATAAGCATTTGAAAATTTATTAGTATCAAAGAATTCGATAGTGAGCAATTTTAGAGTTCTTGAATTGCATTGTGATTTTGGGGATCTTTGATACTTGATTTATATTGCCCAGTGACTAAAATCAATGTCTTGATTTCTTCACAACATATTTCTTCTTCAAAAATCTATGTTATTGATCCATATCATTGTTGCTATAAGGATTGTTATAATTGATGTTGATTTCCAACACTATCATGATTTCTTGCGATACATAAAACTCAACAAGGGAATTAATACTTATCAAATTTTATTACTAAAATTTATTATCTTCAATAAATAAAACAATAAAAAATAAAAATACGAACTTATAAGGTTAAAAAATAGAACCTTGAGGAGTTCAACAAGGGCCTACTTATGAATTCTTTGTGACTTAACAATGTGAGTAAATAAGTTTAATGCTTCTTATGATATGTATGGTTGCATTACATAAAGCACTTGATTGGCCTCATGCTTAAATAGCATTAACTTTGTTGGTATTAATGATGGACTAGGATATTTCTTTTCTTATCCATATTTAATTATCTATTTAATTCATAGCTTTACATTTAAATATATATTTAATTTTAATCCTTTATGATCCCGTACATTTGTTTTCCTTTGTCTTACTAAGTCTATGATAATGAGATTTTACAATTTTTCAAGTATTGGCATTAGTTCAAACTATAAATCATGATTAAATTATTTTAAAAGTTATTTTTTGTGTCTTCTATAAATTATTTTTAAATACTTGGATAGAATAACCCTTATTTCTAGTAGCAATACATAGTTTTCTTATTTAAGATAGGTGTTTCATACCCTAGTTGGACAGGAAAAGCATAAAACAAAGTATGATTTCTAAAAACTTTCCAATCATAATTTGCATATCAATATGAATTATATCATATCTTGAATTTAACAATAGATAAATTATAAAAATTTCTTAAGAGACATGATAATAAATCACAAACATTTAATAAATTCTTGAACAACTTAAACTCTTATAAAATCATAAAAGCATATAAATACTTAGAAGATTAACAACTTAGAAATCACTTAAAAATTAACATTAATACATTTATGTCACTTAGGCCTTGTTGCTACATGAATTAGAATTCAACACAAATTTCATGATCACAGTCCAAATTATAAATCCATAACATTATCATCAATATAACAAGAAATACATAAGGAGATCATATTTCATCCAACATTAATACTTCCAGCTCCACATTAACCACCTTCAAAGCTTGTAGTTGAATGTATAGGGAACACATGTAGGAAGGGTTAGAATACCTTCATAGTAGAGAGAATCCACTTAAAAGCCCCCTAGAACATGACTCCAGGATAAGGTGTAAGCTATAAAACACATTGTTAATGTCACTAAAATATTTATTATTATAAATGTANATATTTATTCTTATAAATGTTAACATCTAGTTAACCATAAAATACATACTCTTAGTTCTTTAATTTACTCATAAGATAGGTATTACCATGAGGTTTCCAATATCAAACATTAGTGTAAATACAAGATTAATATTAACTAAAACTAGCCCTCATGCAAGACAAGACCAAATATTAGGTTAGAAACCCTTATGCATTTTTAGATCAACTATTGGGTTAAAAATCCTTAATGCATGTTTAGACCAATTATTGGGTTACATTAAGGCTACATCAAACTATATAACCCTAAAGCCCCAGCTCTTCACACCATTCTAACCATCATTTCTCAAGCTAATATGGAAAGTTGATATTCTATAAATTCTTTCTCAATGATAATAATTTGTAAATAAGACATGATATTGATTTAACTTCAATCCTTAGCTTGACATGGTTAGTCTACAATCTCACAAATGCCTATCCATTGATAATAAGTTAAGTACCAATGGTCTCATAAAATTGTACCAATTTATGACCTCTTAAATGAATTTTCAAGTATTTCAACATGCTAAACATGTTCAAACACATCTAAAATTTTCACTAGTTGTTTAAATGTGTCTTTTTTTCCTAATGCTAAGATAAAGTCTCTATGGAAAATGTGCTAAAAACACATCACAACATTCATTTCTAGTTCTATCATAACCTATGTCATGACATTAAAAAAATTTTGTTATTGTTGCCACTACCAAGAGCAAATGATGCAATAGAAAGATTGAATTAAAATGGAAATCAAAAAGTCATGAAAACTAAAAAAATATGGAATGATCTTTAAAAACCACTATTAAATCAACAAAATATGCATTTTGATTAGATAAACAATGAAAACCATCATAAATGGAAAAAGGTACAACAAAACAATCTTCTTATTAAAATTGATAGAATTAATACTATTTCTATCAATTGAGAGATCAATCACCAAAGCTTTGCCAAGAAAGAATAGATTTAGATCTAGATGTCACTAAGAGATCCATCAACCATATTCATGAGCAAAAGAATGAAAAATTAGGTAATGCAAAACTAATGCCAAAAGAGCTAGCATTACTAAGTATTTACCGATATAAAAGGCAGGATTTGGAAACTTCTATAAATAAATAAGTAATAATTTATTTTCAAAAAATTAAGTAACATCATCATCATCTTAACCTTGTTCCAACAAAATGGGATCTACTACATGAGTTCTTTTTCATCATTTACCTCTATGAAGTGTCACATTCTTGTTTATTTGTATTTAATATAAATTATTTTCAATTAATCTTTCCATGTCTTCTTTAGTCTTCCTTTTGATAGCTTTCTTAGAATAATGAGGTAGCAACCTTTGTTTATAGGATTATTGTCTAATCTTCTTTACACATGTCCAAACCATCTAAACCACCATTTTTGTACTTTATCTAAAATAGAAATCACTTCAAGTCTTCCTTTGATGTCTATATTATGTAGTTTATCTCTTTTAGTAACATTCAACATCCATTGAGGCATTTGTATTTCTACCACACTAATGTGTTATTCAAGTCTCTCTTGTATTGTCTAACATTCAACATCATATAAGATGACAAACCTAATTGCTATCTTATAAAAATTTCCCTTTAATTTTATTGGTATTCTTTTATAACATAAAACATCATTAATCTATCTCCATTTTGACTTTAATTCTATTTTTGATATTTTTATCAATTTCACCATCTAATTGGACATTTGGTCCCAAGTAGCAAAGTTTTTTATAGTAAAAGACCATTTTTACCTTGAATTATTACTTCTATTTCACAATTTTTTATGCTATTATTAAAATTGAATTCCATATATTCTATTTTAATTCTACTAATTTTAAGCCTTTTGATTCTAGATCATGTCTCCACTTATCCTTTTCACTAGCAATATCTTCTTGGGTTGTATCCACTAACACAATATCATCTATAACTAACATATATTAAGGGTTTTATATTGTATTTTCTTTGTTAATTCATCCATAATAATGGTAAATAAGTGTGAGCTAAGTACATATCCTTGATGTAGATGTACTATGACAAAAAAGTAGATGTTATTGAACAAGATGTTTTAATACAGGTATTGAATCAATTTAATATATTTACCAAGTATGTTTTTGTTCCACAAGGCTTACCAAATAATATCTCTAGATACTTTATCATATGCTTTTTAAAAATCAATGAAGATCATATGTAGATTTTATCTATGTTTTCTAAATTTCTCCATCAATTTTCATATAAAAAAAAATATCTCTATAGTAGATCCTTTTAGCATAAACCCAAATTAAGTTTCTAATATTGTTAATTCAAGTCTAAGACACTACTCTATGACTCTCTTCCAAAGCTTCACTACATGCTCATTAGCTTGATCCATCTATAGTTTGCACAATTTTATACATCTTCTTTATTTTTGTAAATGAAAACAGGAAATATTTTTATCTAATTATTGGATATTATTTCATCCCTTAAAAATCAAGTAATATGTATCCACATAAAGGTCCAATGATCAACTAATGGGTTAATGTCCCCTAATGAATACTAGAATGAGCCACATGTCCAAGAATGGGTTCCAAGGTAAAATTAAAACAACAATAGAAATAAACTCTAGATATCTATTAACATGTATGATAATCATATTCTTAATTTATTGAAAAATTGTAAAATAACATATAATATAAAAATACAAATTTAAACATTAATAACGTACCAATAATGGACCACCACCATCATTCCAGCCTATTCAAAAACCTATAGTTTAAACTTTTTTTAGTGAGTGATGATACATTATTGGTGCTACTTTACATGATGCACTACCTCATCGAGTGTACTACCTCACATGATGTGCTACCTCACTAGCTCTATTACAAACATGAAAACTATAAATACCTAAGGAAGAAAACTCAGAAATGACTTATTTAATAATTTTTCCTTTACATTTTATGGTAATAGTTTCTCCTTCTTCCTTAGGTAAGTATATTATTTATTTTCCTTTGTAATTTGTAAGTCATTACTTCTCCATATAACAAGATTTTGTTGAAGTACTACTATGTTTTTGTAACCTAGAAATACTTGGTTGATATAAAGTTAAGTGTTTATGCTATAAATAAAGCTTATTTTAAAAAAAGTTGTCATCACCTAGAGCCACAATGCTCATCCCATAAAGAAGGATCCTAAGAAGATTAGTAGATGAGTGAAACTCAAACCTCTTCAAGTGGTTGTACCTAAGCTTAAACCCAAGTCTTCAACTTAAGAAATGAGCACCTTACCATCACTCCAAATAACAATCCTTGAATAAAGCTTATCTTGATTTTCTTAAAATTTTCAAATTTTATTTTATTAAACATTAGAGATAACGTATTTATTTAATTTAGAAATTATAATTAAATTAATTATATTTGATAGATTACTATAGGTATGTGAAGCTTTACAATATTCTGCCTTGCTTAAGAAATTCATACCTATAAGGAATGATGTTGGATCATTGAGTGTATAACTAAGGAGATTTTATTACTTTTAGGTATTAGTGTCATGCCTATCACATAAGGATTTATCGTATGGTCTACATGTACGCTAGATTTTTATGTTACATTTGTCTTGTAAAAGATTATGATGTGAAGGTATATTTTATCTTTTTCTATATGTTACACCTCTCTTGTAAAGGATTGCAATGATTTTTAATTGTTATATTATTTTTCAAATTATAAAATACATAAAAATTATAAAATTATCATTTCTATTCCATGATAGGATGTGTTTCTTCACTTATATTATATGTGTTATATCATTTTTATTTATTAAATGTAAAAATATAAAAAAGTAAAATTTTCATTTTAAGTTATCATCTTTAGTGTTTACAATCAATATGCTACACATATTATTGATAGACCTATTATGGTCTTAGCCAAGAGATTCCCTATCATTGACACAATTTTCAAGAAAGGCATCTATGAATTGTTTATTTTACTTATACATTTATAATTTTTCTTTTCTTAGTTATTAATTTTGAAGAAAATAAATGACTGAAGTAATCATGGATGAACTAAGCAATGAGAATGAATTAAAGAAGAAATCCCCTATTGGTCCAAATCACTTTCAAAAATATAGTGAATGAAGTGGCATCTTTTATTATGATGAAATTACATTAAGACAAACAAGAAAGATGGCAGGATGCATATCGACAATTTTGCAAAGAGCTTAGGTAAGTCACACTTGTTACCTTTGAAGAAACTTTGTTTCAATAAACCTTTTGATGAGGATTTGACAAATTACAAACTCATGTCACCTCAATAATTAGAGTATGCCATTCATAATAAGTAAGAGCTTCATGATATGATCATGCAATAAGAGTATAAGTTCATACATGTTGAGAAAAATGTATGATCATAAACACTTAATACATCCTTGAGCAACTTAAACTCTTATAAAATAATAAAATCATATAAATACTTAGAATATTAACAAATTTGAAATCACTTGAAAATAAAAATTAATACACTTATGTGATATAGGCATTGTTGCTGCATGAATTAGAATTCAACAAAAATTTCATAATCATAGTTCAAATTATAAATCCATAACATGACCATCAACATAACAAGAAATACATAAAGAGATAATACTTTTTCCAACATTGATCTTTCTTCTAGCTCCATCTTATTCATCTTCAAAGCTTCTTGTTGAATCTACGTGGAACAAATGTAGAAAGAGGTAGAACACATACATAAAAGAGAAAATCCACTTAAAAGCTTCCTAGAACATAACTAGAGGATGGGACCCAAGCCATAAAACACATTATTGGTGCCACTAAAATATTTATCCTTATAAACATTAACATATAGTTAACCATAAAACATATAATTACTCTTAGATGTTTAATTTACTTGTAACACTAATATTCCCATGAGGTTACCAACATCAAACATTAGCATAAATACAAGGTTAATATTAACTAAAACTATCCCTTATGCAAGACAAGATCAAATATTAGGTTATAAACCCTTATGCATTTTTAGACCAACTATTGGAATAAAAATCCTTAATGCATGTTTAGACCAACTTTTGGGTTACATTAAGCTACATCAATCTTATAGCTACCGTAAGGTCCTAGCTCTTCACACTATCCTAAACATCATTGTTTCAAGCTGATGTGATAAGTTGATGCCTCACAAATTCTTACTTAATGATAATAATTCCTAAATGAGGCATCATATTAGTTTAACTTCAATCCTCGACTAGTTTTTGTCCCACATGTTCATACACATTTGAAATGTTAACTAGTTGTTGTTGTTTGAACATGCCTTTTTGCCTAATGCTAAGATAACTACATCACTATGGAAAATATGCTAAAAATACATTGCAACTTTCATCACAATCTCTAGTTCTATCATAACCTAAGTCACAACATATAAAAATCTTGTTACCATCACTACCATTGAGAGGAGATGATGAAATAGAAGCATTGAGTCAAAATACAAAGTAGAAAGCCATGAAAATTGTGAATTATGTAATGATCATAAAAACCTAGGGTTAGATCAACAACATATGCATTTTGATTAGATCAATAGTACAAACCATCATAAAAGAAAAGGTACAACAAGATAAGCTTCTTATTAATATTGATAGAATTAATAATATTTTCTCTACCTTGAGAGATTAATCACCAAATCTTCATCAAGCAAGAAGAGATTTAGATCTAGAAATCACTAAGAGATCCATCAAGCATAGCCACGAGTAAGAGAATGAAAATGTAAGCAATGCAAAATTGATGCCAAGAGAGCCAACATTACCATGTATTTACTAGTACAAATGGTAGGATTTGAAAATTTCTATAAATAAATAATTAATAATTTATTTCTAAAAAATCAAGTAACATCATCATCATCATCATCATCCTAGCCTTCTCTAAACAAAATGAGGTTGGTTACATGAGTTATTTTTCGCTATTTATCTCTATGAAGTGTTAGATTCTTGTTTGTTTGTAGTTTCTTTAAATCATCTTTGATCATTTTTTCCCATGTCTTCTTTGATATTCATTTTGATGGCTTTTCTAAAATAATAAGGTAGCAATCTTTGTTTATAGGCTTATTTTCTAATATTCTTTACACATGTCCAAACCATCTGAACCACCATTCTTGTAGTTTATCTAAAATAGAAATCACTCGAAGTCTTCCTTTGATGTCTGTATTATGTAGTTTATCTCTTCTAGTAATATTCAATATCCATTAAAGCATTTGTAATTTTACCACATTGATTTGTTGTTCATGCCCCTTCTTTACTGCCTAACATTCAATACTGTATAAGATGGAAAACCTAATTGCTATCCTATAAAATTTTTCCTTTAATTTTATTGGTTTTTATCACATAAAACATCGCTATCCTATCTCCATTTTGACTAGCCTACTTTAATTATATTTTTGATATTTTTATTACTTTTAGCATCTGATTGGAGGATTGATCTTAAGTAGTGAAGCTATTTGTAGTGAGTAACATTTTTTCCCTTGAATTGTTACTTCTATTTCATCATTTTTTATGTTGTTATTAAAATTGAATTCCACATATTCTATTTTAATTCTATTAATTTTTAAGCCTTTTGATTCTCGATCAAGTCTCCACTTCTCCTTTTTAGTAGCAATATTTTCTTGAGTTGTGTCCACCAACACAATAACATCTCTTAATAGTAGACATCAAGAGATTTCATCTTGTATTTTATTTTTGAATTCATTCTTATTAATGGCAAATAAGCATGGGCTAAGTGTAGATCCTTGATGTAGATGCACTATGACTAGAAAATTAGATGCTATTCCACAAGATGTTCTAATTAGATGTATTATGACTAGAAAATTAGATCTCCTTCATACAATCATGAATCACTTTAATATATTTATCAAGTATTTTTTTACTCGATAAGGCTCACCAAATAATATCTCTAGATATGCTATCATATGCTTTTTCCAAGTCAATGAAGATCATATGTAGATTTCATCTATGTTTAATGAATTTCTTCATTAATTATCATATCAAAATAAATAACGTCTATAGTAGATCTTCCTAGCATAATTCCAAATTAATTTTTTGATACTATTAATTCAAATTTGAGACACTATTCTATGACTCTCTCCCAAATTCATAGTATGGCTCATTAACTTGATCCATATATAGTTTGCACAACTTTGTACATCTCTTTTATTTTTGTAAATGGAAACAACCAAGCTTTTTCTCCAATTTTTTGGCATTTTTCTATCCTTCAAAAATCAAGTAATATATATCCAAAAAAAGGTCTCATGATCAACTAATGGGTTAGAATCACCTAAAGGATACTAGAATGAGCCACATGTGAAAGAATGGGTTCCAAGATAAATTTAAAAGAATAATAGAAATTAAATTCAAATATCTATTAACATGTTTCATACCCATATTCTTACATTATTCTAAAATTGTAAAATAAAATATCATCCAAAAATACAAATCTAAAGCTTAAAAATGTAACAATAGTGAACCACCACCATCCTTCTAGCCTATTCATAAACATATAGTTCAAGCTTGTTTCAATGAGTCATTATGACATCCCATTCCTGAATTTCATGACAAACATCAAATATACGTTATATTAGACATATGCGTAAGAAGACAGTATACCAAACGTCAAATATATGTAACATTCGATATTATGAGTAAAGGAAATAATTGGGAAAATGCAGAAAGAGAAAGAAAAGAATGCTTTATTGATATAAAATATGGTATCTAACACATGCTTTGAGAGTGTTCCTTGGGGTTTTATTTCTTTGGTATCTATCCCTTAGAGGCAATCTAGCACTACCACCATGGTTAGCCCTATAATCAACTAGAAGGGGTGGCTAATCCACTTCCTATCCCACTTCACCCAGCTCCCATGACTTGCCTGTACTGGGTCTACCACTCCATGCCTAGCATGACCTCTAAGCCTAGGTATAAATGCCTTAGGTCAACCCCCAAGGGTTACCTCAATAAACACATCTATTATTGCAATGCATCCTTTTAGGTCTCAATTACAACTACCCTTTTAGGTCTTGTCACAATAACAATAACACTTATTATGAAAAGGCACCATCTTCATTATGAATCACTTGGAAATGGAGATGTGACAATCCATCCCCTTTAGGTTTCATTCATCCTTGAACAAGTCCACCTTCACTATCTTTTTCTAGCTCTAGTACTTCTTTCATAATCCTATGCTCTGATAATTTAAATTTTTTTCTTTGAATTTGAAGTTGTTTCTTGCGTATTCTGTAAATAAGATATATGTGAGAAAAATATACATGGAAAATTAAATATTAATTTCTTAATAATTACTTCATTGTTTAAGATAATGATAAGAAGTGAATTAAAGATCTACCAACCACCAATCACTAGTCCTAACCAGGGTCATGCAATGTGCAACTTGTGTCTAGTTAGCCAAGTGAAGGTGGGGAAAATTCTTTATTTCCAACTTACACTACTGTAGAAAATTTATTTATCTAATTAAAATAGAAATTAAATAATAATATTTATCAATAAAAGTAAGCGTGAGATACTTCCTAATCTTGATCAACCTTATGAATTGATGGAAGTAATTGTAATTCTGCCATAAGTGGTATACAATTGGATGATCTTATTTGAGATGGTAAGGCTTAATCTTGATTCTTCTCAACTTCTTCTTTAGTGATGGGATGCGATATCACATGGGCCATGATATCGCGTACGCGATATCACGGTTGTCACGATATCGCATCCCTCATAATATCGCATACGCGATATTGTGTCTTCCCCTACGATATCGTGGTGCACCGTTATATCTATAAATAAGAGGTGACTCTCCCTTGTTTCCTTATCCTAGGCTAGATACTAGAGAAACTATGGCAGATTGATCACTCCAAAGATAGAATATTTTCCCTGTGCCCACAATAGGAGTCCCAAAGTGAATCGATCTTTATTCGAGCAAACATTATACCTGAACACAAGTTTGTGTGCGTCAATAAAGATGAGCTTTCTGGATAAACCTTGCAGTACATGAAATAGGCTAATTAGGATTTTCTTTACTATTATTTATTACTTATTATATATTTTTTTCCTTCTCAACCCTTTTCTCCTAGTTAAGTGCCTCAGTACGACCACTTTGAGCATGTGCGTTACACATGGTGATCCCAGCAACAATTAGCATTTGGTAACCATGGGTGCATCGGTTCAAGGTATGTACGGTAAGTGGGAATGGATGCTGACGCTAGGTAATTTAGACTTAGTTCATTAGTTAGAGTTAGTAATTAATTTCTCAACCCTTTACCTCGTTAGCATAGGAGACAAAAACATAAAAAGTATAAAAATCATATACCTCGGACTTACTTAACCATACACCATGACAACTAATAATTAACCCTAAGTGTTCCATGGGGCTTGTAAGCACTTAGTCTACAGAGTTTGACCAGATCATGCATGCTACGCTCGTATTCATATGGTTGAGTGTAAGGGTTTCTCGTCACTCATCATTAGCGCCGTTGCTGGGTTCTAAGTGTTTGTGCGCTGAGTAGAACATAGGATATCACACACATTGTTGGGAGCCTAAACGAACCTTCAGGTTAATTAATTATGAGAAAAATTATATAACAGTAAAATTAGCACACCGATAACAATGTCTTCTTCTAACAAGAGCAACTCACCGCCTAGGTATAATACAAAAAATAGTCAGCAATCAAAAACACATAACCAAAATCTACCAAGTCCTCAACAATACCGGATAGTCTATACTCATCCTGATGAGTATATTCCAAACTTTACCTTTATCCTCCATCAAGATGAACAGTTGCGATGAAGAGATCTGGAAGGTAACATTGTGTTACCCCCAGATAGATCAGTCCCTAACATGCTTCTCCATGTCTTGGTATAGATTGGCATGATAGAATTATATGCTGAATATGTTGCGAAAGACTTTGACATGAGGGATTATCATCCCACAGAAGCACAACGTATCAAGGACTTAAGGTAGGAGAGCCAACATACACTGATGAAGGGCAAAGGTCTGCACATCCTTAACGAAATAGGAGATGATGAAACCATTATAACAGGTTCTCTAACAAATGATGTTCCCCCTCCTAACGATGGTGAGGAGGCTGGGTATTAGAACTTACGATCAATGATACATAACATTGGTTTTGATCCCCGTGAATGCCAACTGTTCATAGAGGGAACAACAACTCATGCTAAGGACGAGCACTTAAATTGTCACCATGATCGAGGTCGTAGCAGCCGAAGAGAAGGTAAGAAACATTGTCATGGTGATGGTTCCCCTTCTTCTTCTCCTTCATCTCACCACTCACCCTCTCCTTCCACATTTGGGCACAGCCACCATGAACATAACAGTGAGGATAAGGGTAGATAAAATGAGAGACCTTGAGAGGAAAGTCGAGAGAGAGGACAAGGGCAAGATCAAAGGGAAAGTAGGGAACAACGAAGAAATCATAGGCGTCATGAAAGAGATGATCATGACAAGCCCCTACTTGCCACCCGAAGTATTCTTGACATAATGGAGGCTGTAAGAATTCCAACAAGACACCAAAAGGACAGTCAAATCAAGCATTTAGACATGAACAATATCCCACGCTTTGAGGGGGGATACAACGCTAATTAGTGGCATCATTCACAAGAATTCCATGATGCCTGTGCCTTGCAGAACATAGAAAACAAGTGGCAAAAACTTAAGTTGTTTCCCAGGACACTCACCAAAGAAGCAGAGAGTTGGTACCAGTCCTTAAAACTGGAAACCATCAGGAAGTGGAGTACGATGCTAGAACTCTTCAACAATAAGTATCAAATGTACTCCAGAGTGTCTAATTTGCGTAAGCAGATCCAATGATGGAAGCAAGGTACTTATGAACCCTTGGATGCTACCATGGCCCGCTACTACACATTGTTACATCGTTGCCCGAGGCATGGATACGCTCAGTGGGATCAACTTTGCCACATCGTGGATGGGCTAAAGCATGAAACTAGAAGAACCCTTGGGACTTATGCCCAAGAGAGACTATCACAACTTAGAGCCTATGAAGTACATCGCTTGTTGGAACAAGTAGCAAAAGAAGAAGGTGAGCTACGGAAAAAGGAAAGTGCATAAGAATACAACCACAATCCCTCCCTTCGGAAGAAGGGAGTGAAATTCTATGATGAGGAGGATGAGTCATCACTCGAAGAGTTGGTGAACAGGAAAACCTTGCCAATTCAAAAATTAACAATAGAAGTATCAACTAAGGTAGGCCAATTGTGGGATTCCTTAGACTCCAAACTTGAAAGTGTCTTGAAAATCTTAGAAGAGTCTAAGGAAGAATGAAGTAGTGACAAAGGTAAGATAAAGCAGAGAAATGCAAGCCTTGCACATAACAAGGGTAAGGGGAAAATTACTATCTTTGATATGGCTATGGACTCTGACACAAACGATGACAGTGGATGTGAGATTTGCCAATATGACCATCCTAAGGGATGTTGTCCAATTATCTCACATCTACAAGAGTCTGGGGTGTATGTGCTTAACCCAAGGTAGTTCCACTAACCACTAACATATTATCCAAGTGGAACTCCACCACAATCCATCGGACAACATTAGTAGTGGCAATACCCACAGTCATGGGGGATGCCACCGCCAACACAACAGTACCCTTACCAGCAGCCTGATCCTCGTGGTTATTATGTATAGCAACCGGTTTCTCCAAGTGACTCTATGGGTCACATAAACCCTCCATGTTACTACCAAATTCAAGAGTTTTTCAGGGCTGCTTCTCCTCTAAGAAACACTTCATACCCACACTATCTTCCAAATCCATCCACATCTCTTGTGCCAATAGCTCCACCACCAACTGTGCCAACAAGGCCTAGAGTAATCCCTACTCAACCGCAGCAATGTAACGCTACGAGAGCTGTAAATATTCAACCTATTGCTGGTTTTGACAACTATAAAAAGAGAAGACCTTTCTTCAGAACTAGAACCCTAGATAAACTCTTGCAACAACAAGCGGTTGAGCCCATGTATACTCCTCCACCATCTAACACTTCGAAGCACCCTTCAATCCAACAATAGAACTGTACGTATACGGTTATGTTAACGCATACTATAATCGACTGTATCAAGGTAGGCCACCTTCCTAAGAACTATCTGACCTTGGGAGTCCCTTAATCTATCTAGAAATCACCAGGAACAAACCACATAAGGCTCTTCTTGACTTAGGTTCCGGAGTCAATTTAATTTCACGAGAAATGTATCAAGCCTGGAACCTACCCCAACTTAAGAAGAGCAACATTTAACTAGAGCTGGCTAACTAGTCCATCACCATTCCCTTAGGATTGGTGGAGGATATCATTACCACTGTGTGTGGGTGGTCATACCTAGTTGATTTCCTAGTGATTGAAATCAACAACAATGAAGGGGGCTTCCCAATTATAATGGGAAGGCCATGGCTAAGTACAGTAGATGCGTACCTAGGGATTCATGATCTTTCCTTGTAGATATCTAAGTTAAACATATATGGAAAGATCAAGAAGAAGAAAGTTCCATGCATCACATACGACGGCTTAGAGGGTGATGACATGGAAGAATGTTCAACATCTCTTCCATGTAATCGGTGTGCCCAGGAAATACAAATTCAAAGATGCCTGTATGTAGCAACCACACCAGTGGTAGACACCCCGTGGTTGATAGCTACTAGGAAGATCAAACTAATATGCACGAAATGAACTGAGGGAACTCATGCTAACAACGAAGGCATAGACACATTGGAATATGAGCGTCGCCAACTTTCATCCCTTAATCTGAGAACATCAGTGGGGAGAAGTTGGGCACTTTTACAAAATTTAAATAGATGTTCATTATTTTGGATCTCTCCCTTGCAATTCAGTCATGGGGGAGATGGCCACCTATGCTGATCATTGGAGACCCTCAGTTCTTTATAGTTTTTTTTTTACACATATTTGTTTTACACATTTTTGTTTCACATGTTTTTGATTTACACATATTTTTTTTAAATGTCTTTGTTTCACATGTTTTTGTCTTACACATTCTTGTTTTACAAGTTTTTGTTTTACAGTTTTTTTTACATGTTTTTGTTTTACAAATTTCTTTAACTTTTCTTGTTTTTTTTACAACATCGTTATAATTTTCCATTGTGTGTGTGTGTGTTAACCATCCTATAAGTTTGTCACCCAATAAGTGTTCTTCATGATGGTATGAACTGTTTTCTTATTGATTGCCAATGTTTGGTTTTTGCCTTAAAGTTACGATGTTGATACTAAGGTATGTTTCTTTTGATATGGCAGGCAATGAGTTCACTTCATCCATTCATTCACCAAAGTCTATGGTCTCTCTTGGCTTGGAAATGTACAGTCCCTTTCTAATAAGATCTTTAATGAATTAGTGACTAGGTACTTCTCAAACTAAGGAAGGACTCAAGGTTTAAAAAGGATGTGACTTCAAGGAAACTTGATGCATTTTTGTTGGCCATTCTCTTGGGTGCTTGGATGTTTTCTTCTTGAGTTTTCTTGTCTTTCCAATGTTACCCAATTATTGGAAGCTGAGAAAATAAAAATAAGAAGTCTTTGCATGGTGTGGTTCTCATGCATAAAAACAAAAAAAAAAAAAAGAGAAAAAGAAAAGAAAAGAAAACAAAGAAAGTGAGAATTCAAAGCACACCCCTTAGAAAAAATAAACTTTGGCTACAAGCATTGGTTATGGAACCAAAAATGTTCCCTCTAACTAAGGCCTTTCTCGTTTTCCATTCTCTCCTCATTTGTTTCGTCGGAATGGTGGTGGCTCTTTGGAGATGCATTCTTGTTACTCAAGTGGATGGTTTGGCCAAGTGCATTGATGCGAAGTCAATGGATGTGGTTGGTTTGAGGCTAGATTTGGAATGAGATTTGCCAAGTCACATTAATCATGAAATACACAAGGGGCTGTACACCACCTAATTCTTGGGATTCCATTTCATTCTCTTCTCTCCACCCTTCTTTCCATTGTTCACCTCATTATCGGTTGTATCATTAGTGTATATTTAGTTGACCCAGTGTTTTCTTTTTGTTAAATTCTTATGGTTAAGACTTTAACTATTGGTCCAAAGGACATTCCCATAGCCTACAGACTCTTTGAATGTGGGTTTGTCAGGGCATTAAGGACATAAGCCTGCTTTGGGGAGGACCCACTGACATTCCTATTTGGTGCACCAGTTAATCTCTTTCCCTTAACATTTTTACAATAAATTTTATATGTTCATTTCCATCTTGACATCTCTTTCATCGATGTCCTAGTTGTCTCTTTTTCTCCATCTTCTTGTTCTTATTCTTTCTCCATTCTATCGCTACCAGATGTTCGCAATTAGTCATGGGGGTACAGGGCCCAATTTTTTCAATTTTCTCCTAGCCCCTACACCTTCGTTAGTCAAAATTATTATATCCCCAGATCCATAATTAGCCATACAATAACTGAACCAATGGACTTACACTGAAGCAAGGTATTACCCACATTGAAATTCATCTACCCTTGCTAATATAAGACTGTGTTATGTGTGCAAATGGTGATCATGCAATAACGGATTAGATTTGGAGGGAACACTTGGAATGGAGCAATGCTGAAGTAGCTATGCAAAGAACAAGATTGATGATGCGCTTGTGGATGGACAATAAAAGACGCAATCTTGGCATTGGCAACAACAACACTTCTTCTCTCTTCTCTCTTCTCTTTTCTCTCAGCTACCAAATGTGGCCTGATGTCAATGTAATAAGGTGTTTACCCTTGTTGTCATGAACACTAGTTTTGTTGTGTCTTGTAATGATGATCCATTCACATTTCATCCCATTAGTTTCATTTGAGTCAATAATCCCATACCTTCCCTATATTATTGTAAGGAAATCGAGGACGAGTTTTCATTTAGTCATGGTGGTATGATGGGACGTGATATCGCATGGGCCACGATATCACGTACGCGATATCGCGGACATCGCAATATCGCATCCCTCGCGATATCGCGGTGTGCCGTCATATCTATAAATAAGAGGTGGGTCTTCCTTTTTTCCTCATCCTAGTCTAGATAGTAGGGAAACTTTGGCAGATTGATCACTCTAGAGATAGAATATTTTCCATGTGCCCGCAGTAGGAGTCCCAAAGTGAACGAATCTTTATTCAAGAAAACATTGTACTTGAACACAAGTTTGTGTATGGTAATAAAGACGAGCTTTTCAGATAAACCTTGCAGTACATGGAATAGGCTAATTAGGATTTTCTTTACTGTTATTTATTAATTATTATTTACTATTTTCCTTCTCAACCCTTTTCTCCTAGTTAAGTGCCTTAGTACGACCACTTCGAGCACGTGCGTTACGCGTGGTGATCCCAACAACAATTAGCATTTGGTAACCACGGTTGCATCGGTTCAGGGTGTGTACAGTAAGTGGGAATGGATGCTAACGCTAGGTAATTTAGACTTAGTTCATTAGTTAGTGTTAGTAATTAGTTTCTCAACCCTTTACCTCGTTAGCATAGGAGACAAAAACATAAAAAGTGTAAAAATCATATACCTCAGACTTACTTAACCATACCCCGTGACAACTACAAGTAATTCTAGGAAGACAATGAATAATTAACCCTAAGTGTTTCATGGGGCATGTAGGCACTTAGTCTGCGGAGTTCGACCAGATCACGGGTGCTACGCTCGTATTCGTATGGTTGAGTGTAGGGGTATCTCGCCACTCATCATTTAGAAATTAACTCTAGTAATTTGGTAACTTGCAAGAATCAAACATCATACCAAATATAATCCAAATTCTCAATGATCAATTTTTTTGATCCCTCCTCATTAATCATAGTAGAGTAATTGGTAAACTGTGATTCTTGATTAGTATTATCCATCAACATCATTTGATCCTGAATTCTAGAATCTGATTTATCTACTAAAGATTTGAAGTAGAATATGCATTGGCCAATGGAATTGCATGTTAAATTGATGGAAACATCTTCTTCAAATTAGGTTCATCTTCCAAAGATTCCTTGATACATCCATATTTTAAGAATTGATAGACATCACTTCCAACTTTTGCATTGAAATCTCCACAAAAGCACAATTGACACTAGATCAGTATAACTTAGAAATAACTTATTCTTCAAGCTTTCTTCTATTTACTTAATTAAGTATTCTCCTTGACATAGTCTAACATCTGCATATGTTAATTTGACAATTAAATGTGTGTTAACCACCCATACACATCTTCTTGATAGATGGATTTTTAGAATTAATGTCAAGGTTATGTGATTTTTTTTCAAAATCTTGATTGTTCTTTCTTTCCCATCACTTGAAGTTTTAGAATTTCAAAAATCATATTTCCTAAACTCCATTTGAATCTTTGTACTAATTCAAACCTATCTTCTTTATAAAAGATCATGCAACCATCCATGTTGTGATTTCTACAATATGCAAATCTATATGGTTAAAAAAGAAAGAACTTCTGTAAGAACATTTTTGCTTGTAAATACCTCTATATCCCATATTTTCAAAGTCTAGTTGGAATAGGTATAGAAACCCCCATGAAAATACTTTTTGTAGGCATAAAACATTAGTATCCAAATCTTGAAACTCTACTAAAATGGATGGGTATCGATATTTATGCTAATCCAAGGCCCATGGTGGACATAATAGATGTTTCTTACTCGCTAAGGATCTTGCAAGCACATTGTATGTTGCAACTTTGATTCTCATTCTTGGATTCTTCTCTGGATCATTTCTCTTCATGGATATCTATGGGTTGTTTATAAATGGCACCGTTGATGCGTACAGTGCTCATGATGGGCCGTTATGAATAGCACTATCGATACCCATGATGCGCCATTATAAATGGTGTCATTGGTGCCCATAATGGGCCATTATGAATGATACCATTGGTGCCCATGGTGCCCCCAATGGGCCATTATGGATGGCATAATCAACATCATTGGCATGTAATGATGACAGGCATTAGGGAAATGGTAATGGCAAGCAACAGGTGGTGGAGCAGCATGACTCGGGTGGCTGTTGTAGGTAGAAGTGGCATTAGAGATGCGAAATGTGGACAATGCAAACTACCAACGAAGGTTTCTACATAGCAAGCAAAGCCAAATGGGCAATAAGAGATCAACGTAGAACACTGTAGCAAGCATAGTAGAGACTACAGGTAGCAACAAGGGTTTCATGCTTTATAGTGGACAACAATGATAGGTTTTTTTAGGTGGTAGATGGTGCACCAGAGGATGGTGATGTCATATGGCATGTGGCAGAGTGGTAGGTCATGATGCATGGTGGGCCACTAGGTATGTTAGAGGATGTGGTAGGAGTAGCTGAGGGGCAAGCACATGGTTGGGCTGCTATTGTAGTGTGTGGTAATGCAGGAGGGCCACTGATGGCCTATTAAGGCTATTGCTACCCTAATGGGCAATGTGGCCAATGTAGGGCCAGCACAACCTGATGCATGCAAATTCTTTCTTTATTTTTTTTTATGTTTTTAACCTTATTTTTATTTTTATTTTTATTTTACATCAAGTTTGGAGGTGGGGTTAGGGTCGAATCCATAACCTTCCACTTAAATTTTTTTAAATGAATAATAATTTTATAATTTAATATTATTTTAATCTATGCATAGTGAGAAACTTTAAAACCAAAATATCTCTTAAACCATAAGTCCAATCAAGAGGAAATTTGTATCATTGACTTGTCTTGATGAGCATTATGCATTGAACATCATCTTAGGGTTCAAAAATGACCTTGAATTTTCAAGATTTTGGAATGTCAACTAACTTATGCTATTAAACTGACATTACTGAGTTGATGTATGGATGACCTAATAACTTATAAATGGCTTTAAGTTACTTAGGATAATAAGTTTCAACAAAACAAGATCAATTTAGGTCATGGTTATTAACTTTTTGGGAGAAACTTAAGAATTACCTTAATCAATTAATATTTAAAGTATTAAGATAGGTAAGAGTTACCTAGACTAGTGTATCCTTGTCTTACCAACATTTCTTGTAATTGATGAATCTTGATGGGCTGTAATCAGATCTTCATTGGCCAATGATATCCATGAAAGAATTTTGTTGGTAGGTGGTCCATGATTCTTTCTATTTAATGGCTATGTAGTTCATCATTAGGTTGTAGTTAGCCCATGGTTTTGAATGGCCCTTGGGTTGTGGTTTTCTTCAATACCAATTGTGACATCCCATTCCTGGATGTCATGGAAAACATCAAATATATGTTATATTAGACATTATGAGTAAGAAGACAGTATACCAAATGCCAAATATATGTAACATTCGACATTATCAGTAAATGGAATAATAAGAAAAATGAAAAAAGAGAAAGAAAAGAATGCTTTATTGATATGAGATAGGGTATCCAGATCATGCTTTGAGAGTATTCCTTAGGATTTTCTTCCTTTGGTATCTATCCCTTAGAGGTAATCTAGCATTGCTACCATGATTAAGCCTATAATCGACTAGAAGGGATGGCCAATCCACTTCCTATCCTACTTCACCTAACTCTCGTGACTTGTCTATATTGGCTCTACCAGTCCATGCCTACCACGACCTCTAAGCTTGGGTATAAATGCCTTAGATCAAACCCCCAAAGGTTACCTCTAGAGACACGTCCATTACTACAAAGTACTGTTTTGGATCTAAATTCCAACTACCCTTTCAGGTTTTGTTACGATAATAATAATACTTGTTATGAATATACACCATCTTTATTATGCATCACTTGGGAATGGGGATGTGATAGTCATGATATATTATTGGTGCTATTTTACATGGTGCAATACCTCACCTAGTGTACTACCTTACAGGTATGCTACCTCACTACCTTTATTACAAACTTGAAAACTACAAATACCAAAAGAAAAGAACTCAAAGGATACTTATTTTAATAATTTGTATTTTATATTTTATGGTAAGAGTTTCTCTTCTCCTTTAGGTAAGTGTATCATTTATTTTCCTTTGTAACTTTTGATTAATCACTTCTTGATGTAGCAAGATTCAATTTGAGTGCTATATGTTTTTGTAACTTGGAAATAATTTTTGGTGTAGAGTCAATTTTTTATGCTATAAATAAATATCATCACATAGAGCCACAGTGATCATCACACAAATTAATGTCCTAAGAGGGTTGGTAGATGAGTGAAACCCAAGCCTCTTCAAATGGCTATGTCCAAGCTTAAGCCCAAGTCTTTAACTTGAGAAACAATCACCTTACTGTCATTGCAAATGATGGTCATTGAATAAAGTTCATTTTGATTTTTTAAAATTTTAAAATTTTTTTTTATTAAACATTGAAGATAATTTATTTATTAAATTTATAAATTATAATTAAATCAATTTATTAGATAGATTATCGTAGTTGTGTGAAGCTTTACAATGATTCTACCTTATTCAAGAAGGTTATACCTATAAGGAATGATGTTACTTCATTAAGTGTATAACTAAGGAGATTTTATAACTTTTATGTATTAGTGTTATACCTATCACATAAGGATTTATCATATGATTTATGTGTATGTTAGATTTTTATGTTACACATATCTCACAAAGGATTGTGATGTGAAGACATGCTTCATTTTTTTCTATACATTACACCTTTCTTGGAAGGGATTGTAATGAGTTATAATTATTATTTTATTCTTTTTGTTTATAAAATATAAGGAAATTATAAAATTATCAGTTTCCTACCATGGTAGCCTAAGTTTTTTCATTTGTATTATATGTATTATATTATTTTTATTTAATACATAAAAAATATAAAAAGGTAAATTTTTCATCTTATGTTGTCATCATCTTCAATGTTTACAATCAGTTTGCCATACATATTATCGATAGATCTATTATGGTCTTAACCATAAGGGCCCCTATTAATGGCACTATTGCCAAGTAAGGCATCTATGAATTACTGGTTTTACTTGAACATTTATAATTTTTCTTTTTTTAGCTATTAATTTTGAAGAAAATAAAGGACCAAAGCAATATTGGCTAAATTGAACAATGAGAATGGATTAAAGAAGAAATCCCTATTGGTCCAAATCACTTTCAAAAATATGGTGAATTAAGTAGCATCTTCTATTATGATGAAATTTCATTAAGACAAACTAAAACAATGACATGATACATATGGGAAATTTTGCAAAGAGCCTAGGTGTAACATCTTGTCCCTTATTAAGGATGGAAATGTATTGTAAAAATGTAATTAGCCTTTAAATGAAAGAATATCTTGTTATGAGGAGTTACGATTATTGATGTATCCCTTGGGAATGAGTTTGACTTATGCCATTTAAGGTTAGGTTTAGAGGTTGTACTGGGCATGGAGTTGCGGAGCCTAAAATGGAAAGTGACAAGAGTTAGATGAAGCTAGACAAGAAGGAATTGATCACCCCTTCAGCTGGGCAACCTAACTGTGATGGCAGTGTCGAATTACCTCTAAGGCTTAAGTGGCATGGAAAGATAATCTAGAGGGTGTTATAGTCAACCACTCCTATTAATAAAATTTTTATTTCTATTTTCTTTCCTATTCAGTGTACTAGTTTATTATTCAAAGTATTTTACGATATTTCTATTATGTTACTTATGAATGCAATGAATTAAGTGATGAACGATAATGTTTTTACAACATTTGAGAATGGGATGTCTCATTTGGTATCGAAGCAAACCATGATTCAAGAGACAAAGTGGAAAAATGTTATTTTATTATTATTATTATAAGAAAAAAAAGTACATCCAAGCAAGAATACATATAAAGAAAGAAGTGGAATACAGAAATCAAGAAGATGCAGAATAAGGAATATAAGAAGCACAATAGCGGTCAGTCATTTTGTTGGAATGCATCAACAAGATCTTACACTATCTTTAATTATTCTTTCCATTCTTTGTACCAAGCCACCACACAATTACTTCATGTACTTACTAACACTCTTTTCGGTAGTTGCTACCTCCTCACTCTTTTTTAGTTGGGTCTCCAACACATCCATTTGAAAAGATGGATCTTCCATGTCTTTTAGTCACTCTTTTTCTTTCCTCTGCATACACAAAGGAAGATTTAAAATTATGAATTATGAATAAGAAGATCAAATGGAAGAAATAAAAATAAGAGTAGAAATATTGACCCACAATTGATTAGTCTCCACTTGAAGGAATTTCTCATGAGTCAGCAAATTGTGAGCAAGACATGTTGCACTCTAAAACTCTCCTAGGAGTTTCTCCAAATTTTTGACAACCTCTTTTGCATCTTCAGAAATTGAATGAAAGGATGATGGAACACTAGTCTATACTTGTTCATAATCTTTATTGAAGTCACATGATTAAGAGTTCTATATATGGAATATCTCTTTGTCAATGGAGGAAGGAATGTTTTGTGTGATCCATTGATCCAAATGCCAAAAAATAACAAGTTCTTCCTTAGCAACATCCACCATCTGTCCAAGTGAGTAGGAGGAACCTGAGATAGAGACCAAAGGAGTTACTGGAATGGATCCAACAACTAATGTCAACACAGCTTGTAGTAAGGAATCCTTTACTAGGATCACATGAATAGATGGGATCGCATGAGTACATGTCAAATGTCGTGATATAGATGGAGGAGTAGATGATGAAGGAGGTGAAGTTTGTTCAGCACCTATGCTTACAATATCATCTCTCCTCATTTCTTAGATATAAAGTACCTTTGACTTAGAGACATTTGCAACACAAAAGCTCAACATCATATAAGAAAAATAAGAGGAAAGTATTCAAACCTTAAAATAATTGAAACTTACCTCTGGTTCCTTTTCCTTATCCTATCTTGTATCTTGTTGTTGGGCTTGTTGTTTGCCTTTTTGTCTTGTAACTACTAGGCTACTAGAGTCTTTCCCAATACATTGCCTTTGTAGAAAAAGAAGAAGAAATTTATTAAAAAAGAAAATATACAAGTAAAATGTTATACCTTTAAGATGGTAATTTTTATTTCTTCTCAAGGCAAAAGTCATCCAAATGATGAAGCACCTTAAATGGATGAAGTACCTTGAACATCCTCAATTTATGCACCTTCAACCTATGCATCTTGAATTGGCTCATTTTGGAACCTAGATTCCATTGTTAATACATAAAAAATACATAACCAAAAATAAGAATTATATATATATACACCTCACTGCTTCCCTGTTGATTTTTGACCTATTGCAAAATCATTTGGCCCCTCCTTGCACCCTCAATCTGATTTTTTATAACTCTATCCTTTTTCAAGAAATTCAGGACATAAACAAGGATTGTAACAACTAAAAGGTTTGGTGGAAGGATCACATGATTAGGGGTATGCAAAATATGGTATGAGGTTTATTGGTATTTTGTAAGGTAGAAATCGCTCCATTCATGGCATTGTATAAGGAAAAAAACAAGATAATGACCAAACATAAACATTGCTATTTTTAGCATCATAAAGTATAAAAAATGGATGCTAACATAAGTATGATGTTGATACCATAAGACCTTACTATGGATGAATTGGTACAAATCAAAGTAAATTTCATTAATGAAATATTCATAAAGAAATTGGCTTTTGCAGATAGCAAAATCATGAGCATAATAAGATAATTTGTTTTGGCAAAGTAATTTAAACTTAGGAGAGAAAACCAAGGAAATTAAAGGATCCTCATAGTCAAAACCAAAAACCATATGAATTTTAGTAGGATTAATTGTTAGTGCTTTAAAAACTAATTACAAAGTAGAACTTCCATTTTTCTTATATTGATTACACTAAATAGGGAAGACAAGTAATTCAGATGATCGTGAAGACATAAGATAATGGAACTCCTCCTTCTTAAGTAAATTATGAACATGATCGGTAGTAGAAATTGCATTATTTTGATGCAAAAACATGGATACTAATTTGATGCTACCTAAAGGAGCTAAAGGGGCTTGGGCTTGGCAAGGAGCTAGAGAAATAGCCTGATGATTTGGGGTCATGATGTTAATTGGAATATTTGATGTGTAGGAATTTTGCAATCCTTGAAGAATCCTTCTTCAATGCTCTATTGATATTGTGCTATGATGGGCAAAGACTTCTTTCTTTTTTATTTATTAAAGAATAATAAGAACCATAGTGGGACAAAAGAGAAAGTACCAACTTTATTTGATTAATGACTTAATCAAGCTAATGCTCACTTTTCATGATTTTATGATTGACAAGTCAACCAAAATGGTCCTATCTCTAGTTGAATGTGTAGTGCTCTCAAAGACAATACCAACAGTACTAAATTCATTGAAATTTGACCTACGGTTTGGGAGATACAATATTTCTTAGGTTACATCCAATTTTAAAATTAAAAAAATGCTTTTTAAAATTTTAAATTTTAAATTTAATTCCTTAATTTTATTTTATTTATTAAGAAAATTTAAGGAAAAAGTAGAAGGTTACGCATTCGACCTCGAATCCCAATATTATTTATTATTTATTTACAAAAATTAGGGATGAGGAGGCCTAGTAGGGGCTACACTAATCCTACAAGGGCTACCCTAACCCTATAGGGACTACACAAGCCCTACAGATAAGGTAGCATAGCCCTGCATGATGATAGATTAGCCATGAGGCCCTCATTTCAAGGACCTTTACTCTCTAACACTCCATTCCATCTTCATCCTCTAACA
>MNCI01032099.1:18809-54655 GCA_015680685.1 Gnetum montanum | reverse complement strand
ATTGCTCCACCCACCATAATCATTGCTCTACCCCATCATGACCTCCTAGTGCCACTCCTCCCTACCACTCATCATGCACTCTTGTTGCCTCCTGTTATCACCTATTGTGCATCTTGCCATCACCTCTTGCATGCTCTACCACATCGCTCTCCATCGCCATCCACCACTTTGCTACTATTCATTCCAACACCACCATTGCTATCTGATGGTGCCTTCATAGTAGCCTATTTCAATGCTTCATAAATACTAACGACATCATCGATAACGACCTATTCTGATGCACCATAAACACTAATGGTGCCATCCATAACAGCTCATTCTGATACTCTGTGGACACTAATGGTCCATTTTGGCACTCTATAGACATCAACAACATTGTCCATAATAGTCTGTTCTGATGCTCTATGAGCACCAACAATGTCATCCATAATGTCTTGTTTCAAAACCCTAAGGGCATCTACAGTGATATTGATAATGACCTATTTTGATGCCTTTTAGAATTGAAAACCTTGATAATTGCATGCAACACTACCTTTGGAGTGGGTCATACTAGATATTGCAAGGGCAAATGAACCCTAGCATGAGTTGCACAAGCCCTACTTGGGCTGAGCCAGCCTAGGGCTAGGCACACAAGTCCTATTTTGGAGCCATGCAAACCCTATTTGGGGTTGCACAGACCCCTTTGAGGGCAGCATGGGCATGTAGAGGTCATGCTAACCTACATTGGCCTTTCTAGCCCTACAGAGGCCTCCCTTGCACAAGCCATGTGGTTTCAACATAGAGTTAAACCGTTCTAGAAAAGGATGTTATCACATAAAGGCCTTCACTAACATTGTTGTACAACACTCCTTCCTAGTAGCTTGTATCTCCAATGCACATCCATTGCCCTCCTCCCTAGCTATTGATCTGCTCTTGAAATTGCCTACTTTGTCTTGGATGCCACCACAATGTGTCATCATGACCATTACTGCCTCCATCTCTAGCTACCACGCAATAAGAAACTTCTTTGTCAGTAGACAAAAAATTTGAAATTTTCCTGAATAGAGGGAAACATTGAAATTCCTACTATCAAGAAATAAATTAAATTAAGAATAGATGGATATAATTTTTAAAAATAAAATTTAGTGTCTTAGTAGCAATGGGAATAAAAATTTCATAATTAAGCATGCTTATTCTATAGTAGAATTAGGATGGGTGACCTTTCAAGAAGTCTAAAAAATCATGTAAGTTTTTGCAAACTTAAAATGACCATAACTTTTGAATTTAAATTTTTTTTTAACCAAATGAAAATTGATTTCAATAGAGGTGAACCTCTTGGATGCAATGGAATGGTTAGATTTAGCCTTTGGACAATATAAAATTACCTTTTAATCAATTACTTAAGGTTATGAAACAAATTAGGATTTAGTAGTTGAGTTGAGATTCATGATAATTTCAACCTCTTCTAGAACCAACTAACTATCTCGAGACTTATAAAAAGGGCCACATAGGCCAAATATTTCCAACACACCTCATTTCCTCAGCTTATCGATGTCTAGAACTCAAAGAGTACATTGGATAATGATGGAGACCTAAGTCAATGATTGGATGAATGCCCTCAAGGATCAATTAATGAGATCATTGGTATTCAAGAACATCTTTGTTAGTAAAATTAGGGGTTTGGGATAGAGATGAAAAACATGTCCAAAGAAATTAGAACATTATCCTAGAATTCAAAGAATAAATGGTGGGATGTGCAAGAAAATATGGATTCCTTTGTAGATTCCATCAAGCTATTAATTGACCATCTCATCTGGCCTTCAAATCTTAGCCATGTTCAACCTAGGGATCAACAATAAGATCAATCCTCATATTATAGAGATCAAAATCAAGATCATCTTACCCCTAGAGATTCACATCAAAACCAATCCCTCGTTATTGGAAACTAGGATGTCACAACCCTTCTTTAGGTCAAAGAATAGAAACCAAAGGCGAAGGATTCAAGAATTGGCATAATGCACATAGAGAATCATTGACATGAGTTCATGCCAAGAACATAAAATTAAATCACTATGATGGAGCCCTTGAATCCAATGCCAACATGAAAGATTGGCTTAATACAATGAAAAACTACTTTGATATGTTGAATTTGTCAAGCCAAGAACTTTTAGAAGTTGTCTTCTTATATTTAAGAGGACTTTCAAGAACATGGTGAAATGGATTGAGATCTCAAGGTTTGATTACAATATGGCTTAATTTTTATCGAGATTTTGAACAAAAATTTGTACTAGATTCTTTCATCAAAGAATGCAAGATGAGATTTGATTTCTTAAGATTGGGAAGTTGTTCCATAGAAGATTATTACAAGGAATTCTGTGATCTCTCTTAGTATGTAAGCCACTAGGATGAGGAAGAATTAGCTTCTAAATTCATGAGTGGACTACATGAACAATTATATCCCTATACACAAGCACATAATCCTTAAATAGTTGATGAAGCCTGCAAAATTGCTAAGAATTATGAAGAATTGAATCAAGTAAAAACTACTCTTTGACAAGCAACCCTTCAACAAGTAATGGTAGAAGAAAAACCAACCAGAAGAGCTTGATCAGGATTAAGATGTTTTGTTTATTTTGAAGATCATTTTAAATGAGACTATCCAAAATTATAAGCAAATGTACAAAGGACCAATCAAACTAGGAATCAAAAACCCAACCTAAACATGAACAAAGGAAAAATCCAAATCACCACCATAGCTATGAAGAAGATTTCTACATCAACTAAGTTAGGTTTGCAAAAATTTTAACTTTCTTTATTGATTTTTGAAGGTTCAATTAAAGGTAAAAAAATTAAATTTTTGATTTATAGTGGTGCCAGTGATAACTTTATTTCTTCAAAGTTAGTTAATTTATTGAAATTATGTTTATCTTCCAAGAAAATTATTAAGATAGAACTTGTAGATGGAACAATTATGAGCAAGTGTACCAAGTACGGTGAAATTACCTTTACTTTGCAAGACATGTCTTTCATTGATGAATTATTTGAATTTAATTAGATGATGTAGATGCAATCCTAGAAATGTCTTTTTTGCAAATATTTGATATTACTGCCCACTTTGGAACTTGTATTTTAAAGGTGTCAACCATTGACCAAGTCAAGGTTCTAAGGGAGGTAGGAATAGCAAAGCAAATTCATGTGATAACTAGTAAGTAAGCCAAGAGATTAGTCAAAAAGGGTGCTACAATGTTAGTTGTCAAAGCAAATTAACCTCAAAAATCTTCATGTATTAAGGTTCCAAAGGAACTTAAGGAATATAAAGATTTAATATTTGGTGAAACTAGAGAATTGCCTCCAAAAAGAATTGTTGAACATGATATTGATATTTTTCCTAGTACACAACCTATTTCAAATGTTTCTTATAGATTTTCCACTTCTAAATTAAGAGAATTGAAAGCACAATTAGATCAACTATTGGAAGAAGGGAAAATTCAACCTAGTATATCACCTTGCGGTGCACTAGTCCTATTTGTTAAAAAGAAAGATGGTACGTTAAAATTATGTATTAATTATAGGGAATTGAATAAATTGATGATTAAATATGCTTATCCTTTGGCTAGAATCGACTATTTTTTTGATAAACTTATAGGTGCATGTTATTTTTCAAAGATCTATTTAAAATCATGTTATTACCAAATAAGGATTAAGAAAAAAGATATTGAGAAAGCTACATTTAGAACTAGATATGGATTATAAAAATTTGTGGTAATGTCATTTGGATTAACTAATGTACCTACAACATTCATGGCTTTAATGAATAATATTTTGTATGAATATCTTGATCAGTTTGTTATAGTATTTATGGATGATATATTTGTTTATTCTAAGTCAAGAGTAGAACATGTCAAAAATTTGAAAATTACAATGGAAATTCTTAAAGAGCATCAATTGAAATCTAAATTGAGTAAATGTGAACTCTTTAAAGAAGAAGTTTCATACTTGGATCATATAGTTTCTAAGAAAGGATTACAAGTAGATCCAACAAAAGTTAGTATAATTCAAGATAGGCTTGAACTAAAAGATGCTACAATGCTTCATAGTTTCTTGGGATTAGTAGGTTTTTATTGATGTTTCATTAAATATTATTCTACTTTGGTAGCCCCATTGACTAATATTTTGCATGAAAAATGTATGTTTAAGTTTGATGAAAAATGCAAGGAAGCTTTCCTCAAATTAAAGATGCTACTCACAATAGCATTTGTTCTGAGAATTTTGGATGACGAATTACTATTTGAAGTATCCACAGATGCCTATGGAATAGAAATCAATGTATTTCTTTTGTAAGAAGATAAAGTGGTTATGTTATGAATCTTGTAAATTACGAGGAGCTGAGGTAAATTACTCAACCCATGATTTAGAATTACTGGCAATTATTCATGCTTTAAACGTTTGGAGACATTATCTTTGTGGATAAATGTTTGTACTAAAAATAGATCATAAAAGTTTAGAATATTTGCAGAGACAACCTATTTTGAATACTTGAAAACAACAATAAGTAGAATTATTGGTTGAATATGATTTTGAAATCAAATATATTCTTGTAAAACAAAATGTAGTAGTCATACCCTTAGTAGAATGTGGAACTTGATCATAGGTGTGGTAACAACCCATATGGAAGAAGAAATTAAGGAATAGATCAAGGAAGATCCTTCTTTCAATAAGATTTTAACCAATATTTTCTCTAAGCCTTTATATCAACTTGCCTCTAATGGTTTATTGATGAAAGGAAAAAGAGTATGTATACCATAAGGTAATTGGAGACTTAGGTTGTTGTGTAAAGCCCATGAAGTACCATATTCAAGATGTCCAAGTTATATTAAGACTTATATGATGTTATGAAAATCATATTCTTATCTTGGAATGAAGAATGATGTGTTCTCATACATTAAAAATTGTTTAACTTGCCAAAGAATAAAAGCTGAACAAAAGAAACCTAGTGGGTTACTACAACCTTTGGAAGTTCCAACCTAGAAATGGGAAGACGTTACCATGGAATGCATTGTAGAATTACTAGTAACCAAAAAGGGAAATGAGTCAATCTTGCTAGTGGTTGATCATCTATCAAAGATGGCACATTTTGTAACTTTGAAATCTATAAACATAACTAAGGAAGTAGCCCAAAAATTTGTACAAGAAATATTTTAGTTGCATGGATGTCCAAAATCTATTTCTTAGAATTGATATCCCAAGTTCATATCCAAAAATTTCTTCAAAGAGCTTGGGGCCTAACTGAAGTTTAGCATAGCTTACCACCTAAAATAAAATGGACAAACCAAACATGTAAATAGAATATTAGAAGATATTCTACAAAGCTATGTTGGGAGTAGATAAAAAATGTGGGAGAACTACTTACACCTAGTAGAATTTTCCTATAAAAATAGTTATCAAGGTTTCACACATTAAATACCATTTGAAGTAGTATATAGATGTAACTGTTATACACCGCTAACTTGGGTAGATCAAACTTTCATAACAAAATGGGAGGAAGAAAAAATGAAAATAATGGAAAATATTGTTACAAGAGTTATACAAAATTTACAAGTTGCCCAAGATAAATATAAAGAATATGCAAATGAACATCGACTTAAGAAAGAATTCCAAGTGGGAGATCAAGTACTACTAAGATTAAAACCCACTAGAAGTTCTCTTAAACTTGGAAAATATATGAAATTGAGACCTAGATATTTTGGACCCTTTGAAATTTCTAAAAGAATTGATATAGTAACTTATAAGTTAAATCTTCTAGCAACTTTAAGAATTCACCTAGTTTCCATTTAAGTTTTCTAAAGAAATTTCATGCAATTGATGTGCCATATGTGCTAGATTTGAATATCTTGCCATTGCAATCCAACACCAACTTTGAAGTTAAACCCATTACAATTAAGAACCATTGAACTAAGAAGGTACAAAATAAAACTATCAACGAAGTTCTTAACACTTACCCCCAACTTTTTTATCATCATGATATTGAATGATAAAGCATATTTATTATTGCTGTAATAAATTATATTTTATAATTTATGGTCTTTTATTTCTATAGATGATAATAAGGATAATAAAGAATTTGAAGCTGAGGAGCATAACGATGAAGCAGCAGTTGTGTAGCTGGATATAGAGGAAGAGCTGAAGGACAAGCTAGATAGTTAAGGGGGATAGATTATAATGTCTCATCCCTTGTTACGGGAAAAAATGTATTATAAAAATAAAATTAACCTTCAAATGAAGGGGTACCTCGTTATGAGAAGTTATGATTATTCATGTGTCCCTTGGGAATGGGTTTAACCTATGCCATTTAAGGTTAGATTTAGAGGTTCTGTTGGGCATGGAGTTATAGAGCCTAAAATGGCAAGTGATGAGAGCTAGATAAACTAAGATAAGAAGGGACTGATAACCCCTTCAATTGGACAACCTAATTGTGGTGGAAATGCCAAATTGCCTCAAAGGCTTAAGTGGCATGAGAAGATAACCCAGAGGGTGTTACAATAAACCACTCCAAAGGGTGTTACAATAAACCACCCTTATTAATAAAATTTTTATTTCTATTTTTATTCTATCTAGTGTACTAGTTATTCATTATTGAAAGTATTTTATGATATTTTTATTATATTACTTATGAATGTGATGAATTAAGCAATGAATGATTATATTTTTAAGACATTTGGAAATGGGATGTCACACTAGGGAAGCTACACTTGCTATCTTTAAAGAAACTTTGGTCCATTAAGCATTCATTGATGATTTCACAAATTACAAGCTCATGTCACCCCAATAATTAGAGTATGCCATTGATAAGAAATAAGAGCTTCATTATATAACCATGTAGCAAGAGTATGAGCATGTACATGTTGAGAAATATGTATAATCATAAACACTTAATAAATATTTAAAAGCTTAAACTATTATAAAATCATAAAATCCTATACATACTTAGAATATTATCAACTTAGAAATCACTTGAAAAATTAAACTAATACATTTATGTCACTTAGGACTTGTTGGTACATGAATTAGAATTTAACAAAAAATTTATAGTCATAGTCCAAATTATAAATCCATAAAAAGAAATACATAAAGAGATAATATTTCATAAAACATTGATCCTTCTTCCAACTCCACCTTAACCACCTTCAAAGCTTCCATTCAAACCTACATGAAACACAAGTAGGAAGGGTTAGAACACCTTCATAGTAGAGAAAATCCACTTAAAAGCTTCTTACAATATGATCAGAGGATGGGGCCCAAGCTACAAAACATATTATTATTGTCACTAAGATATTTATCCTTATAAAAATTAACCTATAGTTAACCATAAAAAACATAATTACTCTTAGAAGTTTAATTTACTCATAACACTTGTATTCCCATGAGGTTTTCAACATCAAACATTAGCATAAATACAAGGTTAAATTAACTAAAACTAGCACTCATGCAAGAAAAGATTAAATATTAGGTTAGAAATCCCCACACATTTTTAGATCAACTATTGGATTAAAAATCCTCATGCATGTTTAGACCAATATTAGGTTACATTAAGGCTATATCAACCTTATAGCTTCCCTAAAGTTCTAGCTCCTTACACCATCCTAAACATCATTTTCTCAAGTTGATGTGGCACATTAATTTCTCAAAAATCCTTACTCAATGATAATAATTCCTAAATGATGCATGAAATTAATTAAATTTCAATCATCAACTTAATATGGTTATTCTACAATCTCATAAATGCCTATCCATTGATAACAAGTCATGTACTAGTGATCTTTAATAATTGTACCAATTTATGTTATCTTAAATGACTTTTAAAGTATATCTAGCTGAGATATTAACTAGTTTTTACCTTCTAAAAGTGCCATTTTCACCTAATGCCATGATAACTATGATGTTATAGAAATTATGCTAAAAATACATCGCAACTTTGATCACAACCTCCAGTTCTGTCATAATCTAAATCTTGACATGAAAAAATTGTGTTACCGATAATACCACTAAGAGAAGATGATCCAATAGAAGGATTGAGTCAAAATGTAAAGCACAGAGTTATGAAAATTATAAATTATGAAATGATTATAGAAAACTAGGGTTAGATTAATAATGTATGCATTTAGATTAGATCAGTAATGAAAACCATCAACTAAGGAAAGAAGGTACAACAAGATAAGCTTCTTATTAAATTGATATAATTAATAATATTTTGCCTACCTTGAGAGATTAATCACCAAATCTTGGCCACATAAGAATAGATTTAGACCTAAAAATCACTAAGAGATCCATCAAGCATATCCATAAACAAGAAAATGAAGAGAAGGTAAAGCACACCTGATGCTAAGAGAGCCAACATTAACAAGTATTTACTGTTACAAAAGGTAGTGATGAACAGTGATATCAGGTCCATGATATCAGAGCCTACCATGCAATGTCGGATACCCGATATCAGGACCTACCTCCTTGCCTATAAATAAGAGGTGAGCACACTTGGTTTTGTATTAGATAGTTAGACCCTTAGCTAAACTCTTGCCTTTTCTCCCTCCTAGAGCTAGAATTATTTCTACGTGACCAAAGTAGGAGTCATAAAGTGAATGGATCTTTATTCGAGCACTATGTACCTGAGCACTATGAATGGATCTTTTATTTTACAACTTTTTGTTTTCTAGTTTTTTATTTTTCAAACTTTTTGTTTTATCTTTTTATCTTTTTGTGTGTTTCTGTCTTTTTCCATTTTTGCAAGTAATCTCATCTATGAATAAAACACTCATGTGGATCGTTGGTTGAGGTTTGTTTTATGTTATTAAGTCAGGAGTAATCAATTACTTAGAACAGTAAGCTCATGACACCCACTCATTCACTCTACAAATAAGAGGTTCTGTTCAAGGGTACAGTGATATTCTTGATATTTCTAAAACTTAAAATTAATTTTGTGTTCATTGTACCCAAAATGAAGAAGGATAGACCAAGAGGGAATGATTAGGCTATGACATCAAGGGGACTTGTGGATTCTCTTTGGTGACATCTATGGAAGTTATCATGCAATGTGGTTGTACTAAGATCCTTGTAGATCTAATGAAGAATGGGAGTAAGAGTAATCAAAAGGGCACTCAAAATCAAATGTTGTTCTAGGGGGTCCCACTGGAAAGACATGCACCCATGCTTGAAGCTTGGCGGCTTCTTTGGATTTAGTAAAGTTCAAAAATAAAAAAAATAAAAAATAAAAAGAAGAAAAGAAAAGGAAATTCCATAAAACAACAATCACTCGTCCCTTGTACTAAACGCCAAGGATCGTATGCCTTGTTGTTATGATTCTCTCATAGTTGTTCCTCATGGGATGAAACAATGTGATGTCACTGATTAGAAGGATGGACTTGGTCCTGATCTTGGAACGATGGGTTAATGACACGTTAATCATGCTTTACACACAGGATTCATTGTGCCCTGGGCTAGTTACCTCATGTCCCAATCTCTACAATCCCTTTCTCTCATTCATTTCATCTCACTGTTTGTGTAATTGTAGTTCATGATGCATGTAACATAGAATTTTCATCTCATTCCAATGATATTTACATGTGTGTGTTTTGTGGAGTTAGTGAAGATTACATTTAACCCTTCTAGTACCCACAGACACTTTAAGTGTGGTTACACAAGGGAATTATAGGTTGAAACCTGCTTTGGGGAGGATCCGCTTGTGTAATTTTGTTGTAATCTTCACTAATTCTCTCGCTCACACACACAATTTATTACCCTCAGCTTAATTTTTCAATTAATTTTCTTTCCCTACTATTATTGTCCCTCTAAATTTCAACATTCTCATGAACCATCACATAACCTTTTTCTCTACCATCTGAGGTCCTTATTGATAAATTCCACACCATCATAATTTTCATGCCTTCAAAACTAGTTGAATTACCCTGGAACCCTTTAACAATCATCCAGATGTCCTTAGTTTACATTGTTTAATTTCAAAGAAATATTAAAAATTCGGTACATTCTCTAAGTGCCCTAACTTCGACAAAAATATATATACGTGATCCCCCTATGCTAATCAACATCATTTGCAACTGTTCACGCAGGGAAATTTTTTCAAATTTCTCTCTACGACTTGCGATTGCGCATCCCTTGCTTTCATATCCATAACTCTGATTTTTATTTTGTTTGAACCTACTTGCACCCAGAGTGTTCATCTTAGTTGCGGGGGAGGGGCACATGCTGAATAGCACATAAATTTTTCAAAATTTTTTAAAATTCATCATCATCCAAAGGACATCTTTAAGGGTAATTAGTTGTAAAAGTAAGAATAGAATGTGTCAAAAAAAGTTTCATCCCCTTAGCTATACCAGAAAATTAAATTTGGAAACCACCTAAGAAAAGAGGACTCAACATTATAATCTTTCAGGGGCATGTTCTTCCAATAGTTAACATCACATGGAAATAAAGTAAATCTATTAAGGCAAGCAGTAAGGTATAACCTAACTTTGGTAACAACCTTACTAACAATTGGTCCCGTGTGATTGCAGATGGTCCCGAAATGTAGACAAGAGGAAGGTCTTGCTCCAGGTGTGATCAAATGATCTTAGAGAGGTGGAAGACAGGATCCTACCAGACAACATGCAAAATAGGAGGAACAATTATTCAGCATTCATCAAGAAGATCCTCCTACCATACAGTTCAGGCAGGTAGAAGTAAGAGATACTCTCACTGAAAGCAGTGTCTGGTACTTAGGGGAAATGTACCAATTTTGGCACAATAAAGAAGAAGGCACCACAGTTAACAATCATGGTGTGACTATTGAATTCTCTATTCAAGCCATCTTGGAAGTATTAAGCCTTCCGAATACAGGGCCAAAAGTTGCTCGGAACTAGTTGGACACTTTCAGAACCAAGCAACTTAATAAACTGTTGACAGAGAATAAAAGGGTGGCAGAAGAAAAAGAGAAGGATGACTGGTCTACCTCTATGGCACAAGTGCAAAATTACATGCATGCCAAGGTACTCAAGGCCTTACAAGAGGAGAAACTCCAGGCCATACTTCAACGCCATCAAATTCCAAGACCTGGAGCGCAAGAAAAGGGAAAGACAGTATGGAGGAGCCACCACCACTAGGAACTACATGAGTTTCATCCAATTTTTATAATCATTGGATTTTCTGTGTGTTGTGTCTATATTTTCTTTTCTTCCCACACTGCGGCATCATCCCATTTTTCCATCTAATAGTTCCATACCTATCCACTTTGTAATCAATGTAGCTTGTTCTCACCTTAACTTGAGGACGAGTTTTCATTCAGTCGTGGGGGTATGATGAGACATGAAATTGCTCATGTTGCTGACAGTTGTGATAAGGCACCCACAATAAGGCACCCACGTTATCTCATGGGCTGCAATATCGCTTACATGATACGCAGTCCGCCGCAATGTCTATAAATAAGAGGTGGATCTCCCTCATTTGGCATCCCATTTTTAGATAGTAGTGAAACTCTGGTAGTTTGATCCCTCCAGAGTTAGATTTATTTTCCAGTGTCTACCCGTAATGTGGTGAATGTGATTGTACGACTTCTTTATTCGAGTGTGAATACTTGGGCATGTACATGACTGACAATAAAGATCGAGATTACTTCATCATTGCAGCATTCACTTAGTTTATTTATTTGTTATTTATTTATTGTTATTTATTATTTTCTGTTAGTAATGTGGAATGAGTACGACTTGATTATGAGCATTCAAGGATGTGTACGGATAATCAAGGAATCGGTTGCTCATCACACGTAGACTCTCCCTCACCCTTAAACTCCTAAAACACAGAACGAGTACGACTTGATTACGAGCATTTAAGTGTGACTACTTGGTAGCCTAGTGGCGTACTTAGGATCTACGCTTAGTAATCCCAATGGCGTATCCAGGATCTACGCTTAGTAATCCCAGTGGCGTACCTAGGATCTATGCTTGGTAATCCCAATGGTATTCATGCACGAGGTCCAAGATGTGTACGATTGATCAAGGAATCGGTTGCTCATTGCACTTAGGCTAGATTAGATTTCCTTACCTTTTCCCCTTACTTACTTTAGTTAATCTTACATTCCACTGCCTTTAGGAGTAGCATTAGAATTATGACACATCATACACCTCACCCTGGACTAAACTATACGTGACAAATATAAATACTAGTCCAGGTGGGAAGATAGCAAACTGCAACCTAAGGATAACTGTCTAGGTGCCACAACTAGTCCGTTTGTGGAGTTCGACTGGATCATGCGTGAAAATGCTCATATTCGTATGGTTGAGTGTAGGGGTACATCTCGCCGCTCATCACTGATCATGTGTAAAACACTTGTATTCGTATGGTTGAGTTTAGGGGTACCTCACCGCTCATCAGGTAGGATTTGGAAAATTTTATAAATAAATAATTTATAATTTATTTTTGAAAAGCTAAGTAACATCACCATCATCATCATCTTGACCTTGTCCCAAAAACAAATGGGATCATCTACATGAGTTCTTTTTTGTCATTTACCTTTATGAAGAGAGAGATTCCTATTTATTTGTAGTTTCTTTAAATCATCTTCAATCATTCTTTCCCATGTCTTCTTTGGTCTTCATTTTGATGGCTTTTCTAGAACAATGATGTTGCAACCTTTGTCTATAGGCTTATTTTCTAATCTTAATTATACATATCTAAATCATCTAAAGCATCAATCTTGTAGCTTATCTAAAATAGAAGCCACTTCAAGTCTTTCTTTAATATCTATATTATGTAGTTTATCTCTTTTACTAACATTCAACATGCATCAAAGCATTTGCAATTCTTCCATACTAATTTCTTATTCATACATCTTTTGCACTACATAACCTTCAACACTATATAAGATGAAAAGCCTGATTGCTATCTTATAAAATTTTCCCTTTAAAATTATTAGTATTTTTATCACATAAAACATCATTAGCATATCTCCATTTTGACTAGCCTACTTTAATTATATTTTTAATATTTTTATCAATTTTACCATTTGATTGGAGGATTGATCCTACGTAGTGAAGCTATTTGTAGTGAAAGACATTTCTTGCTTGGAACCATCACTCCTATTTTACCACTATTTATGTTTTTATTAAAGCTAAATTCCATATATTATTTTTTAATTATACTAATTTTTAATCCATTTTATTTTATATCATGTCTCTACGTCTTCTTTTTAGCAATAATATATTCTTGAGCTTTATCCACCAACATAATATCATCTATAAATAGCATACATCAAGGGATTTTATCTATATTTTATTTGTTAATTCATCCATAATAATGGTAAATAAGTATGGGCTTAGTGCATATCCTTGATATAGATGTATTGTGACTAGAAAATTAGATGTTATTCCATAAGATATAATTTTAGTGGTAACTCCTACATATGTCTTAAATCAATTTAATATATTTATCAAGCATGTTTTTCCTCTACAAGGCTCATCAAACAATATCTCTAAATACTCTATCATACATTTTTTGCAAGCCAATGAAGATCATATGAAGATGTTTTCTATGTTTTCTAAATTTCTTTAGCAACTATCATATAAAAAAAAACCTCTATAGTAGATCTTCATAGCATAAATCCAAATTAATTTTTTAATACTATTAATTCAAGTATGAGACATTACTGTATGAATCTCTCCCAAAGCTTCATAGTATGGCTCATTAACTTGATCCATCTATATTTTGAACAATTTTATACATCTCCTAATTTTTTTAAAATGGAAATTACAAATATTTTATTCCAATTTTTGGGCATTTTTCTATACTTCAAAAATTGAGTAACATGTATCCACAACAAGGTCGAATAGTCAACTAATGTGTTAAAATGACCTAAAGGATACTAGAATGATCCACATGTATAAGAAGGGGTTCCAAGATAAAATTAAAATAATAATAGAAATAAACTCCAAGTATCTATTAACATGTCTAATGATCATATTATTACATTATTCCAAAATTGTAAAATAAAATATAACACAAAAATAGAAATTTAAGCATTAATAAAGTATAAATAGTGGATCACCACCATCCTTCCATCCTATTCACAAATTTATAGTTTAAGCTTGTTTTAGTGAGTGATGATAAATTATTGGTGCTACTTTACATGTTGCACTGCCTCACCTAGTGTACTACCTCACATAGTGTGCTACCTCATCACCTCTATTACAAACTTAAAAACCATAAATGCCAAAAGAAGAGAACTCAAAGGAAACTTATTTTAACAATTTATCTTGATATTTTATGGTAAGAGTTTCTCCTTCTTCCTTAGGTAAGGGTATCATTTATTTTCCTTTCTAATTTTTGATTTATCACTTCTTGATATAACAAGATTCCATTGGAGTGTTGTATGTTTTTGTAACCTAGAAATTCCTTGTTGATGAAAAGTTAATTTTTATGTTATAAATAAAGGTCATTTTAAATAAATATTATCATCTGTAGCCACAGTGCTCATCCTATGAAGTAGAATCCTAAGAGGATCAGTAGATGAGTAAAACTCAAACCTCTTTGAGTGGCTGCATCCAAGCTTAAATCCAAGTCTTTAACTTCTGAAAGGAGCACCTTACAATCACTTCAAATAATGGTTCTTGAATAAAGCTCATTTTGATTTTTTTAATTTTTTTAGTTTTTTTATTAAACATTGAGGATATTATCTTATTAATAAATTTATTTATTAAATTTGAAAATAATACTTAAATTAATCATATTAGATAGTTTAGTGTAGTTGTGTAGAGCTTGGTAGATATTATATAGTTTCAACCTTGCTTGAGGAAGGTCATAGTTGTAAGGAATGATGTTGGATCATGGAGTGTATAACTTCAGAGAATTTATCACATTTTTATATTAGTGTCATACCTTTCACATAAGGATTTATTGTATGGTTTACATGTATGTTATATTTTTATGTTACACCTATCTTGTAATGGATTATAATGAGTTATATTTATAATTATATTCTTTTTATTTATAAAATACATGAAAATTATAAAATTATTAGTTCCCTACCATGGTAACATTAGTTTCTTCACTTGTATTATATGTATTATATCATTTTTATTTATTGAATGAAAAAAATATGAGAGAGTAAATTTTTCATCTTATATTGTACTTATGTTCAGTGTTTGTGATCAATTTGCTACACATATTATTGATAGACCTATTATGATCTTAGCCATGAGGGCTGTTATAGCTAGAAATTTTGGTTGCTGGAATGGGAAAACTAAAAGATCCAAGCATTGGAACAACTTTAACCTCGAATCCTAAGGGCCTCCAGAAAATGGAACTTAAGGTGCCCTAGACAATCTTGCTGATCACCTAGGGACTTACAGAACATAAATGGAAATGGAAAATGGAAATGTAGATGTATATGTAGATGAAATTGAAAAAAAAATGAAAAAAAAAATGGAAATGAAGTTGCCATTACAAATCTAAAAATGAAAACAAGGGTAAAAATGGACACATGAACTAAAACTTGCACAACATGAATAATAACTTTTAAAATAATAAATAATAAGGTTCATGAAGTATAGATTCATGCCAAAGGCACTAGAAGTTGTTGGCAATAGCTTGAAGTCTATTGAAGAAGGTAGCTCTAGTTTTTTAGCAACTTTCCATCAGTTTCCACTAGGATCTGCAACATGGTTATCCAAATGGATTTTCACTTTTTGGTGCAATAGTAGTTATGTGGGAGTCTCTTTGCCTAGTGTAGTGCCAGTTTCTACTACCAAAAAAGTGGAAGTAAGGTTGCAATGGGTTTTGTGGATTGCAAAAAGTGCCAAAGTGTTGGAACTACTATATAGGTTGCAAAAATACCAAAATTTGGAACTTGAAAATGGTATTGACATTTGGTTTTTATAGGGTATGGTTTCTATTTTTGGACTTGTGCACATTTTCCATGATTACTGACAAATCAATATCAATGTGCAAGTTGTAACAACCATATTTTCCTAGCGTAGTTACTATTTGTGGTAGGTATAAAATGCGCTACTACCACAATACCCATCCATTTCCTATAAATAATAAATGAATGTTTGTGACTATGTTGAAATCATTCTTACTATGCTAGCATTGGTGGACTACACTAAGGTTGTTGGAAAGTGGCAAAAGTGGTGGAAAGTATGTAAAAAGTTGGAATTTGTGAAATGGTGGAATTCATTGGAAAGTGTCATGCTTGGTGGAGAATGCTATCTATAATAACTATTGTTGACTTAGGATTACTATGCTGGTTGTTATTGGGAAAAAGGAAATTTTAACAATCCCAATGTTTCACTTTTGATGGATCTTGGTAGTGACTATGCTAGCTACTGTAGCTATTGATAGATACTCTATCTACTGAAAATGGCTCCATCATAGTTAGGGATATACCCCTATAAAAACCCATGAAAATGCCAATTTTAGCAATTCCAAAGGCATTTTTAGACATTCCAAAGGTGTTTTCAGCCTTCCCAAGCCCAAATATGAACATGGGATATCCTTTTCCACTTGGAAAGCAAGGAAATAACAACTTTTGAAGCATTTTTTGGCTTCAAAAAGATGAAGTACACAAGATTGTAGCTCCTAGACCACATATCTCACATTTACAATGAATCATTCTTCCAAGTTAGGAAATGAAGTTTGCAATATGGGATTTTAGCGGTGTTTCATTAGCCCCTCTTTGTTGATGTCTAGAGGATTAACCCAAGATACATTGACAAAAAATACAAAACATCATTGCAGGTCCATCACCAATGTTCCCTCTTTGCAGTTGATTCAGTAGTGTCACATCACACTAAAGAGTGCTTGTGATGATGAGGAAATGGTAAAGAAGTCTTAAGGAAATGGGTCATCGGGAAATGATTATGAGGGCTAACAATTCATTCCAATTGTTGACATCATGACTATGGTACAAACATGTTGGTCTATTGGTATCTTTGGCACTTCACCTTTTGAATTGTTGGTCACTTGTTGAATGCATTTGAGGATACAACACTTAGCTCCAAGGTTTCTTTGGCCATTAGGCTCCTCCGTTTGTATGTTTGGAGCTACTAGTTTTTTTCCATGGGGTGAAACCTTCATTGGGTTTCTTTTGCCAAGGCTGGTTTAACTTGGTTTTTCTATCAAGTAAGATGCATTATGCTTGATGGACTAGATAGTTTCCCATTGAATTAGGTGTGTTACATTTAATGGACTAGAAAGTGGAGCATGACAAAGGAATGTCACATAGCCATAGTGTATGAGTGTCAAGCATCAGTCAACATTACCATCCAAGGTAAGGAAAGCTATAACTAGGCTACGGGGTTGGACTTAAGGGAATGGTAATGGAAATGATGTGGAAGAAGTACTCTTGGAATGACAAGACAAACCACCAAATCTTGCTCATCGAGGTCACATGGTGAGTTGTCGTGATGAGTTGCACCTCCATGATGGCTCCAAGCTTCACCCTATAAGCACAACTCTAAGAGGACAAGAAAACTAGATAAGAAAAAATCATGTTGTTACAATGAAATACATGAGGCCACATAGAACAATCAACAAATTTGATCATCAAAGGTCACATGTGTTGTTAATTTAAGATCTTAATGGATTGTGTTGCTAGTTTAAGGTCTTAGTAGACCATGATGCTAGTTTAAGGCCTTGGTAGGCCATTGATGCTAATTTAAGGCCTTGGCAAGTCATAAAAATATGTTTCTTCATCATGCAAAAGGTTTCATACAAGCTCACATGTTGTAGACCATAAAAATAATCAACATTAGGCATTCGTTGCAACCTTTCAACAATGGTAAATAACACCACAAGAAAACATGTAAGTGTTAGAGGTAATTAGGGCTATGTGAAGGCTTTAATGTTAAATTGTAGGGGTTTGATGAGATCATGAGCAAGCTTAAGTTTTGATGAGGAACTTGTTCCTATGTGTTTTCTCCTCACCATCATGGTCTTAAATGGGAACATTGACTAAGTGATGAGCAGCAAGGTATCCCTACACTCAACCATATGAATATGAGCATACATGCACGATCCTGTCAAATTCCAAGGACTTAGTGCTTATGTGCCTTTATAGAACCTAGATGGCTTAGTCAATCATTGTCTTCCCAAGCTTACTTGTATAGCATGATTGTATGGTTAATTAAAATTTAGGTATATGATTTTTATATATTTTTATGTTTTATGTCCTGGTGCTACAAAGGCAAAAGTGAACTAATTAAGTAACCACTTTAATTTAACTAATCGACTATGCTCTAACTAGTTCTAACACTAGCATCTATTCTCACTTGCCATCTCTGAACTAGTGCAACACTATTGGGATTACCAAACGCTAATCATTACTGGGCTACCAAGTGTTCCACCCATGCTCGAAGTGGTTGTACTAAGTGTGCTTACTTGAGAGAGTTAACAAGGTGAGAGAGAGAACATTAATTAACTAAGGAAAGCATTAAATAACTGCAAATAACATTAAATAAGCTATTCTAAATGTTGCAAGGTTTATCACAAAGTTCATCTTTATTTTTGACCACAAGGTTTGCTCAGGTACACAATGCTCGAATAAGGATCTGTTTGCTTTATGACTCCTACCGCGGGCACTTAGAAATAATTCTAACTCTGAGAAGAGAAAAAGGCAAGAGTTTAGGTAAGGGACTAAGATTAATGAACTAACTATTGCAAAACCAAGTATGCCCACCTCTTATTTATAGCTGACAAGATAGGCCCTAATATTGAATGTCCAATATCGCTTAGAAGGCTCTAATATCGTGTACTCGATATCGTGGATGTGATATCGTTGCCCTGATATCGTGGCTAATCATACCCCCATGACTGAATGAAAACTTATCCTTGAGTTCTTTACAAAATATTGGGAAGGTATGGGATTATTGACTGAATGAGAACTGACAATGACAGGGAATAACAAACTCAAGGTGCTAGGTGAACGGATTGACAAACATATTACAACATTGGTGTTCATGCCCTTTGTAGTGAACATTGTACATAGATAACATTCAAACCCTCATCTGCTTAAAGAGAAAGAAAGAGAGATAAGAAAATGAGGCACATTGCTACCAATGTCAGAAATGTACACTCCATTGTTCATCCATAGCCACATGACCAAACTTGTTCCTTGCATAAATGCTCCAACTCCAGTCCATCCTGAGTGCTTCCTCCTATCCCAGTCCATTGTTTGTGTAATCATCATCTGTACACAAAACAGAGTCATGAATTAGCAATGATAGATAAGCCACAATGCAGTTGATACCTTGCCTCGATATAAGCACATTGGGTGGGTTGTGCGTATGGCAAATACTGGGTAAGAGGTTTTTAACTGATAACTATCCAAGGTGTAGGGGGGAGATAGGTAATTGAATAGAAATATTTGTGATAGGGCCCCCATGACTAAGAGCAAACCTCCGGTAGTGATAGGGTGGAAAAACTAAAGGAACAATGAAGATGAGGGAAATAATAATGATGAAGCTAATAAAATGGATATCATGGATGGGGATGAAATACGAAATGGTTGATTACAAAGAATTTTTAAGGGAAAGAACTTAACAATTGCACCAAAAAGGAATGCCAGTGGGTCCTCCCCAAAGTAGGCTCATGCCTTTTATGCCCTAACAAACCCACAAACCAAAGAGTTCGTAAGATCTTGGAATTACATATGGAAAAAAAAGGTTAAGAACTTACCCACAAGAATTTACCAAAGACTAACAATGCATCAACCAAGACGTAGACTAATCATAAAACTGACAATGAGGTGGAATATGGTAAGAAATATGGAAGGAGAGGAGGAAATGAAATGGAATCTCAAGAGCAAGGTTGTGTAAAGTCCTTTGTGTATTATGTGGTTAAGGTAACTAAATAAAATTCATCCCAAGTCCAGACTCACCAACCACATCCAGTGACCTCACATCAATACATTTGATCAACCCATCCTCATGAAGTAATAAGAATGCATCCATCGAGTCACCACCATTCCAAAGAGAGAAAGATAGAAAAGCAGGAAGTAAGAAAGGGCTTTAGGTAGAGGGAACCTTCAGGCATGGGTAATATGTCTTTCCAGTGCCATAACTAGTGTTTGCAACCCATGTTTCTTTATTATGTCTAAGGGGTATTCTTTAAATTCCCACTAGTTTTTTTTTTTTTTTTGCATGAGAACCACACCATGCAAAGACTTATTTAGATTTATTCAACTTCCTAATATTTGATCAATAGCAGAATGGAAAAAAACCCATGAAAAACATCCATGTACCTAAGAGAATAGCTAGCACAAATGCATCAAATCCCCTTGAGGTCACACCCTTTTCAATCATTGAATCCTTCCTTGGTTTGAAGACTACTAAGTCACCACTTCATTAATAATTTTTTCTTAGAAAAAGGGATAGTACAATTCCAAAGCCAAGGGAGACCACAACATTGAATGGATGAATGGACAACATGGACTCATTGCCTATTTTATCAAAAGAACCATATCTTAGTATCAACATTGAAAATCAAAGGTAAAAAGCAGACATTAGCAATCCACATTATTATAGTCCAACCCACCATCATGAGCACTTGTTATATGATGAATGAAAGTAAATCAAAAAAAGAAATAGTAAGAATGTGAACAATGATGTAAAAAAAAAATAAGTAAAAGTGAAAAGATGTGTAAAACAAAAATACAAAAAGAACTGATTGCTTCAAATTGTTAGCATTGGTGGACATCTCCCCCACAACTGAGTTGAAGGGAGGAGATCTGAAATAGTGAGCAGAGTTGTCCACCAATAGAGGTAGTATGGATACTAGTTTTTCTAGGTTCATGGAAAGGTTTGGTTTATTGGACGTTAACCAACCATTTCTTATTTGGGCTCTCAGGTTTGTAAATCATCATGGCTCCTGAAGGAAAAGTTGCATGAATAATATAAGGTCCTTCCCATAGTATTTAAATTATGACACATGTGTGGAGTTCCAATAAAGAACCTTATCTTCTGGTTGGTACTGAACTTTTCTAATTTTCAGGTCATGACATCATTTATTAAAAGCCTTATGCAATTCATTAGATGACAGGGAGACTAATCGATTCTCATCTAGCAAGTTAAGGTTCATTACCCATTTTTTTGTACTAGATTAAGGTCAAGGTTGAGATCACATGTCGTAGATAGTGTACAGAGTTCTACTTGAATAGGAAGCATTAGGAGTTTTCCGTACACTAACTCATAGGGAGAATAGCCTATAGGGAGTTTTCATGCGAAGTAGTATGCCCAAAGAGCATCGTTCAATTTGGTGCTCTAGTCTCACCTATATTTGCTAATGGTTCTTCTCAATATTTTCATAATCTCCCTATTGGTTACTTTGGCTTGACTATTCGCTTGAGGGTGGTATGGTGTAGTCAATTTGTGTTCAACTCCTAAGCGTTGCATCAATTTTTGAAAAGTCGCACTTGTAAAATGTGTGCCATTGTCAAAAATAAGTGCATGAGGAATACCAAACCTATTAACAATTCTTTGTTAAACAAATCATGTAGTGGTAGATGATGTACAATCTGTAACAGTGGCTGCTTCTACCCATTTTGTGAAATAGTCAACCACAACAACAATGTAGGCTTTTCCATTGGACATTAGTGTAATAGGCCCGATAAAATCAATTCCCCATATGTCAAAGCATTCTAAACGTTGAATCCATTGTTGTGGACCCTTCATCCTAGCAATCATTCCCCCATCATGTTGGCAACACTTACAAGATTGGACAAAATGATGAGCGTCTTGAAACAATGTAGGCCAATAATATCCTACAAGCAAGATTTTAATGGTTGTTCATCTCCCAGCATAATGAGCCCCACAAGGGCCTTCATGTGCATCTTGGAGAACTCTTAATTGATCTACATCAAGAACACACCATCGAACCAAGCCATTGAGACATACCTTATAAAGGTGTCCATTGATTTTCATGAAATATTTTGCTCGATGAAGAAACTACTATTTCTTTTTAGCATTTAACTCTTCTGGTGTTTTTTGTGTAAAGAGATAGGTAAGAATGCTACTATACCAATTTGTTTCCATGGTTAATTTATTATTTACTACACCTACAAAGAAANCTATACCAATTTGTTTCCATGGTTAATTTATTATTTACTACACCTATTCTTCAGGAAAGCGATCAGAAAGTGAATATTCATCATCTTTGTTGTCCCATCTTAATCGAGATAAATTCTTAGCAACAACGTTCTTGGTGCCTTTACAATCAATCATTGTAAGATTAAACTCTTGTAAGATTACAAGCCATCATATGCTGCAAGGGCTCACCATTGGTTTATTTAGCAAGAACCAAATTGCACTATGGTTTGCATGCACAAATACCTTATAGCCCAATACATAGTACCTGAACTTATCTAGTGCAAACACCACAGCCATTAATTCCTTTTTCATTGTGGTGTAGTTGAGTTGTGCACCAACAAGACTCCTACTTGCACAGTGGATGTAATAAGGATGTTTTTGTTCATTTAACTATGTAAGTACAACTCCTAGAGCATAGTTGAATGCGTCAATCATGATGTGGAATAGTTTGGACCAGTTAGGAGCTTGTAGAATAGGTGTTTCTACAATCTTCTATTTTAAAGTTTGAAAAGCTAACTCACATTCTCTGGTCTATTCGAAAGGTATGTCCTTTTTTGTTAGTTCAACCAATGGTTTTGCAACCCTTGAAAAGTTCTCTATGAATCTTCTATAATAGCTAGTGTGTCCAAGGAATGATCAGATGTCTTTTACCATTTCAAGTTAGCGTGTGATTCCTTGGATGAGTTTGATCTTTTCAAGGTCTATCTCTATCCCTATTTGTGAAAATCTTATGCCCTAATACTATGCATTCTTGGACCATTAAATGGATTTTTTACCAATTGAGCCTTAAATTAGTTTCAACACACCACTTTAGTACTTACTCTAATCAGTCCAAGGCTTGATCAAAGTTCACTCCATAGGTGGAGAAGTCATCCATGATGACCTCCATACCATTTCCTATTTGCAGCTGGAAGATACTTAGAACCAAACATTGAAACATTGCAAAAGCATTGCACAAGCCAAACAGCATCTATTTGTATGCAAATTTGCCCCAAGGACTTGTGAACATGGTCTTGGCTTGGTCTTCTGGTGCTATTTGGTTTTGGTTATATCCATTGTATCCATCTAGAAAACTATAGTAGTGATGCCATGCAATGGTGTCTAAGACCTAGTCGATGAATGGCAACGGAAAGTGGTCTTTGAATGTTGCCATGTTTAGTAGCCTAAAGTCTATACACACCCTCCATTTACCTCCTTTTTAGGCAAAATAACTAATGGACTAACCCATTCGCTATCAACAATGGGGTAGATGAACCCAGCTTTTAGAAGTTGTTCAATTTCTTCTTTAACCACTTGCTTCAGCTTTGGGTTTAATTGCCAATACGATTGTCATCGAGGCTTCATGGAGGGGTCAGTGTAAATCCTATGTTGGCATATACTAGGATCTATTTTGGTTAATTTGGGATATGACCAAGCGAAGGCTTTTGACCATTTTTTCACCATTTGTAGCAGTCTCTTTTTTTGTTGAGGAGCAAGCCTTGCATGAATAATCACTGGTTTTCCATTTTTGAGAAATGTGTACTGCATACCGATGGACAACGGTTTTAACTCCAGGGGCTCTTGCTTAAAGTTTTCAAGGATTTCCAACTTCCCCTAGTTGATATTTTCAATGTCAAGACTTGGAAGTTGGCGATCGGCTTGCTCTAATGTGTCTATGCTATCAATGTAAGTGCAAGTTAAACCCTTAGTTGGTTCCATGCATATAGTTGAGTTGCTCTCTTGGTCAACTATCAACCACTAGGTGTCTTCCTATCTTATGGCTACTACATACAGGCATCTTTGTATGTTAGTTACTTGTGCACACTGGTTACATGTAGGCAATTTTAAACATTGTACAAACTAGGACTTCTGCATGCAACTACACCCTGTGTCACTATATGCGATGCACGGAACTTTCTTCTTCTCGATCTTTCCAAACATATTTTTCTTTTATATCTCTAGCAAAAGATCATGTATTCCTAGGTGTGCATCGATTGCGCTTAGCCATGCTCTTCCCATTATGATTAGGAAGTCTCCCTTATAGTTGTTGACTTGAATCACTAGGAAGTCAACTGGATACGACCATTCACAAATAGTGGTAACAATGTCCTCCACTAGTCCTAATGGGATAGTGATGGATTGGTCAGCCAGCTTTTAATGAATGTTACTCTTTTTTAGTGGAGGTAGGTTCCAGGCTTTATACATTTCTTGAGAGATTAAGTTGATCCCAGAACTTGAATCTAAAATAGCTTTGCACGGGTCATTTCCAGTGATTTGTAAATATATAAGAGGACTCCCAGGATCAGAAAATTTCCTAGGAAGATGGCCAACCTTAATCCAATCAGTAATGGCATATGTCAACATGACCGTATGCATTGAATATGGCCTTTGATTTAAAAGGAGTTCCGAAGTCTCGAATGATGGTAAGGCATTTGGACAATTATCCACTTGTGACTATAGGGACTTGGTTGGATTGTTGGTTATAAAGAAAGGTTTCTTCTTTGTGCGATTGTTTGAACCAGCAGTAGGGTGAGAATTAATAGCCCTTGTAGCATTACGTTGTTGCGGCTAGGCAGGGAGCTCACCCTACATGGTTGGAGTAGGTGGTAATGGAGTTAAGGGTGGAAGAGATGTAGCAAAATGAGAAGGATAGTATATTTGCGAAACATATCCCCTAGGAGAAGGAGTTCTATAATACTCATGGGTTTGGTAGTGAGGTTGGGGAGCAATGTGACTAGGAGAGTCACGTGAAGAGATTGGCTGCTGCACATAGTATCCATATGAGTTGGATAGATGATAAGGGTACTTCTGACATGGTGGTGGAATTCCCCATGATTTTGGATGCTACCATTATTGATACTACTCATTTGGTTGTGGTAAAGTTCCACTTGGATAATACATCAAGGGTTGGTGGAACTACCTTGGGTTACCTTGGGGATAAGGTAACCTTCAAGGTGTTTGCCTTCTGTTTAACCGTGGGTTGAGTGCATACACCCCAGACTCCTATAGATGTGATATTACAGGGAAACATCCCTTAGGATGGTCATATTGGCATATCTCACATCCACCATCATTATCTATATCCAAATCCACAACCTCTTTGATGATGGCAACTTTTCCCTTACCTTTGCTATATGCATATTTAGCTTCTTTCTTTTCTCTTCTTTCTCAATCACTACCTTCCTCTCTAGACTCTACTATTTTTAGAACTATTTGAAATCTATTATCTAGGGAGTCCCACATTTGGTCCACCTTTTCCGATACTTCCGAAGCAAGTTTTTGAATGGGCAAGGTTTTCCTATTCACCGTCTCTTCAAGTGGTGACTATTTTTCATCCTCACAAAATCTAACTCCCTTCTTTCGGAGAGAAGGATCTCTGTTATATTCTTCCACACTCTCTCTTTTCCTTAACTCACCTTCCTCTTTAGCAACTTGCTTTAACAATATTTTTACTTGATGGACCCTAAGCTCCAATAGCCTTCCTTGTGCATAAGTCCCAAGGGTTCTTCGCATTTTGTGCCTAAGCCTATCTACAAGATGGCGTAGTTGTTCCCTTTGCGAGTAACCATGGCCTAGGCAACGATGTAATAGTGCATAATATTGACCCATGGCAGCATCCAAGGGTTCATGTCCTCCTTGTTCCCATCCTTGGATTTGCTTTCTCAGGTTGGACACTTGTGAGTACGTCTGATACTTATCATTGAAAAGTTCTAACTTAGTACTCCATCAGTGAATGCATTCTAGTTCTAAGGATTGGTACCAGCTTTTTGATTCCTTAATTAGTGTTCGAGGAAACAACTTGGGTTTTTGTCACTCATTTTCTATGTTTTGCAAGGCACATGCATCGTGAAATGCTTGCAAATGATTTTGAAGATCAGTGTTGTACCCCCTTTCAAATCATGGGATATTGTTCATGTCCAATCTTTTAATCCTACTATCTTTTTGGTGCCTTGTTGGGATTGTAAAAGCCTTAGTTATATCTAGCATACTTTGGGTAGTGAGTAGGGGCTCATCATGATCGTACTATCTATGGTGTCAATGATTCCTATGTTGTTCCCTACTCTCCCTCCTCTCATGATGAGTTTCTCTAGAATGTTATCATCCCCTTTCTCAGCTACTTTGTCTATGATTCTCATTTCGCTTACCATTATCCTTAGGATCTTTTTCCTTACAACTATGTCCAAATCCTAAAGGAGAGGGTGAAAGAGATGATGAAGGTGAAGAAGAAGGAGGATCTTCATCATGATGGTGCCTTCTTTCTTCTCTTCGGTGGTCGTGGCATTGATCGTGGTTACGATCAGAATGTCCATCTTTGTCATGTGTTCATGTTCCTTTTTTAGACCCTTTGTATCTGTTGGTACCAAAATCTAGGTTATGGATAGTTGAGTGAAGATTCTGATACACAATCCCTTGACCGAAGTCAACGGGAGGAACATCATTGTGTAAGAGACTTCCTAAAGTAGGTTCACCACCCTCATTTTCACTTATGACATACAGGACACTCTGAGACAACTTCCCCTTCATGGATTCATGACGTCTCTCTTGTTGTAGATCCCTTTGACGTTGTGCTTCCATGGGTCGATATTCTCTCGAGTTATGATCATGCACAATGTACTTTGCCTGTAAGTGCTGCATACCAATTTGTGTGAGATCATTAAGGAGCATGCCTAGGACTAAGCGATCAAGAGGTAACACTATGTTACCTTCTAAATCATGCCAACACAGTTGTTCATCCTGGTGGAGGATAAAGGTAAAGTTTGGTATATACTCATTGAGATGAACATATACCATGTGAAAGGATTATCATGTGTACTATGCCTTCGATTGTTCCCTGTATTGAACCTAGGCAGTGAAACACTCTCGTAAGAAGAAGGAGACATAATTGTCTATTCAGTGTGCAATACTTTTCATTTCACTAATTGTAAGATAACCAACCCTAAGGTTCGTTCCAACGATGTGAAGATTTCCTAAGTTCTAGCTAATGCACAACCAAAAAAGTCCCTGGCAACGGTGCCAATGATGAGTGATGAGGTATCCCTACGCTTAACCATACGAATACGAGTGTACATGCACGATCCGATCGAATTTCAAGGACTAAGTGCTTATGCGCCTTTACAGAACCCATACAGGTTAGTCAATCATTGTCTTCCCAAGCTTACTTGTATAGTGCGATTGTATGGTTAAGTAAACTTGAAGTATATGATTTTTATATATTTTTATGTTTTATGTCTTGGTGCTACAAAGGGAGAAGTGAACTAATTAAGTAACCACTTTAATTTAACTAATCAACTATGCTAGGACTACCAAACATCCGTTCTCACTTGTCATCCACATCCTGAACCGGTGCAACACTACTAGGATTACCAAACGCTAATCGTTACTAAGTTACCAAGTGTTCAACACATGCTCAAAGTGGTCATACTTGGGAGAGTTAACAAGGTGAGAGAGAGAACATTAATTAACTAAAGAAAGCATTACATAACTGTAAATAACATTAAATAAGCTATTCTAAATGTTGCAAGGTTTATCATAAAGTTCGTCTTTATTTCCGGCCACAAGGTGTGCTCAGGTACACAATGCTTGAATAAGGATCCGTTCACTTTATGACTCCTACTGTGGGCACTCAAAAATAATTCTAACTTTGAGAAGGGAAAAGGCAAGAGTTCAGGTAAGGGACTAAGATTAATGAACTAACTATTTCCAAACCAAGTGTGCCCACCTCTTATTTATAAGCAACAAGACAGGCCCTGATATCGAATGTTCGATATCGCTTGGAAGGCTCTGATATTGTGTACCCGATATCGCGAATGCGATATCGCAGCTTCGATATCGCGGCTCATCACTAAGGGACCCTTCATGACATTTTTGGCTTCAAGGTTATTGATCATTAGGCTACATCAAGATGTGAATGTTGTATAGTAAAATGGTTTCAAAGGCTTAGGTTATCTTGGCCCAACATCATCACGAGGGGCCCATTTAGGCTTTAAGGCTATTCTAATTTGCTCTCTTATCCTCATAGCTTAATCCTACATGACAACATAAGCACACTAAGTAGCACCTACATAATAAAATTGTTAAATTATGTGAAAATGATGTAAAATACATTAATAATAACACATATATGAGCCAAAACACATTAACTCAAAGGCCAAATGAGGTTCAAACATGGTCAATAAATGTTATAATAGGTGTGTTAAGGTAAACAGGGTGTAATACAAGGTCCAAATGATCTATGATAGGGTCAAATGAAGGCCAAGTAATGGTCAAAACCACATAAAATAGTGTCAAACAAGGTCAAACAAGGCTATGCTACTATCAAATGACATCAATTAATGTCAAATCAAGTTAAAGAAGGTCCAAGCAAGGCCAAGTGATGGAAGAATGTAGTTAAACAAGGTCGGTTAAACAAAGTCACATTTTGCCAATTTTAGGCCTTAGCAGGCCATGGATACAACCACGGAGAATGGAGTCTAGAGTGTTAATAAGATTTAATATAGATATGAGTTCGAACTTTGAACCGAGCCTAAGCGATGGCCTTGGAATGAACATTTAACAACGGTCAAAAGCGTTGTCCCGCCGGAACATTAGAACAAAGACCTTCCAAAACATGGCTTAGCATTGGTGTCATGTTTATGAAAGACTGGCAAGGACTTCCAGTCAAAATCACTTTCGCGTGGCTACTGAGTGGGTTGTTGGCACTGGGAAGCTAGAGGCTAGATACTGTCCCTGCATTCAACCTCTGAAAATGGCCATTGAAGTTGCATAAACATAACCTTATTCTATGTTCTAAGTTTTATCTACTTAAATTTTTGAGTTCTGCATTGGTACGGAGTGAGAAGAGTCTTTGCAGATCTCTACGGTAAAATAAGATATGCCTTCCGACAGATTTATGGTTACCGCTAATGCTATGTGTACGGCTATTCTGTCTGTGCTGTGTTATTAACCGCAATTTCAAGGGCAAATGGCTACTCATCCTTTATGGATTTGCAGGACAGACAAAATCTTATTGGATAGGAGTTTTATGGAGGAAATGAGACGAAACCTCCGTGTTTTGACTCATATGGTTTTGGGAGACTGTTTTCCAGGTTTTGCCAAAACATGGCCGCGAGCCATCTCATCCTTCTCCAATCCACAACTCAATAACTGGTGCATGTCGTTCCATCATCTCGATTCCTCATTTCCTTCAATTCTGGAATTTCTGAATCTCACAAAACCAGAAAATTGCAGTCATGGTGGTCGTCGTTATCGTCGGCGTCGTCATCGTGAATCTCGTCGGCGGCAGAGGCAGCAAACTTGGCGGAATTCACAGACAAAATGGAGTAAGTGGGCAAGAGCTTGCAGGATCGATGAGCCAACTTAAGCTCCTGGATCCACCACTGCAATATCTGGCAGGTACACTCGTTATCGCTCAAGAAATTGTCGATTGGAGGCAGCGGCGTGCTTCAGAATGTTGAAAACCACGATGATATCCGGAGCGTGCCGACAATCTGGGTGATGAGCTTGGTGAGCTCCAGCTGAAAAGGTAAAATCGGGTTGCTCAAAAGCCAACATTTTGAATGTGTATACATTGGAGGTAATGAAATTATCATTTCTGGAATAGCAATGCATGGTACAAACTGCATAAGGACGAAGATCATCAAAATGCCCCCAATACGTAATGCCTACCATTACTAGAGGGATAAGTGACATGGCACCAGTCCTTTCATCAATCCTCCGCATGATAAATACAGCCATTATAAAAGTGAATGCTAGTGATAGGAAGTTGATCCCAAACCAGTCTTGTATCATCTGGATAAAGATGATAATAAGCAGATCCAAAAGCTATTGTTGTAACTCCTACATAAAAGAACAGGTCCAATGGTGGTACTACGCTGGCCCAGCATTGTCCCAATTTCCCATCAGCGTAGTTAGGTTGCAAAAATGGAAAAAATGAGTTTTATTGCTACAGTTGATTCTGGTGGGCCCTATGACTCCTAAAAGTAAACTTTAAGTTGTTTTTATCGATTTTTTGGCAAATTTACGTAGACTACGTTGGGCTTGGGCAGGGACTACGCTCAGCTAGCATAGTCCCAATTTCCTTCAGCATAGTCTAGGCTTTGATGGTCAAAAGTGATGGGAAAAGGTAGATTTAATAGTCCAGTGAGGTTCCAAGGATATTTTTTTCAAGAGTTAATTGGGGTTATTTATAGTTAATTTTAACATTTTTTGTGTAGATTACACTAGGCAGCACTAGTGACTATGCTGGCTCAACGTAATTAAGGGTGTTCTCAGCCTAGTCTATCCAATTGCAATAGTTCCAATGCTTCTCATCTGGTACTTCATCATGAAAAAATTCTAAACTACCAAATATTGAGGTACTTGCCAAAATATGCTCATGGGTGGCACAAAGGCATGGTAAAGATTATGGCTCTTTACTAATCTAAGCTTTATAATTTCAAAAAGTGCACCATCGGTGATTACTAGGATGGAAATGAACATTCCAATGCTTATTCATAGTAAATCTCTGAACCCTCTTGGATGGCCACTGTATTGTGTGAACCCTCTTGGATGGCCAGTGTATTTTGAAACAACCGAAAAAAAAATTGATCATAGAATGCTCATTAACACACAGGGTGTGTTAACTACATATACATATGTTGCAAGGTCATTGGAATGACCACTATGATTATTCATTGTCTCTCCTTGTAAGATGGACAATGTTGTAGTTTGGTTACAAACAGTGTTTATAATACTTCCATTAATCCACAAGGGAAGAATGCCAACCAATATCTGTAACTCCTCTGCTTGAGTTGTTGGTGTTATATGCCAGGGATTTCCCAATTTTGTTGCACCCTTTTTTTGGTTTTTTTAACTGCAGCCTTGTCAAAGGATCTAAGCTTGTCTGTGTGCAAGTCTTATTAGCCCTGTAATTTTGCTTTCCTCTGAAGATTCATACAATAGCCATATATCTGAAGGTATTGCAATTCTCCATTTTGGAAGGTCACATGGGTCTATGCCTTGGAGTAATGGCAACCAAGATCCCTCATTTGGCAAAATGGAGGCTTAAGTGCTGGTACAAATGATGACAATGCCATTGTGGCAATTCCAGCAGGATAAATCACACTAAAGATGGAAAAAAATGCAAAGCTCAAAATTAACATCAATTGCTTGTCATGACCTCACAATGAGGTAGCAATGGACTAGGAAGATATCCTTAAGATCCATGCTATGAAGATGAATATCTTTGCCTTCTAAGACATTAGCATCTGAAGTCATTTTAGGGATTAGAAATACAAAAAAATTGCTTGAAACACTAGTTCTATAGTTAAATTTTTGGAAGAATTTGGAACAAAGATAAAGCATGATAAAAACTAATTAAAACATGGTTAAATTTGGTCAAAACATTGTCTAACATCTAATGCATGATATAAAATTTCAGAAATAGCCAAATTGCATCAAATAGTATTAAAATAATTTATCTCTAAGAAATCAAGAAAATCAACTATTAGTTACTAAACAATTGGAAAAGGCCAAATGATTACACACTAATCAAAATAACTAAACACAAAAAGGGAAAACATCAAATTACCATGCCTAAAAGTAGGTAGAAGTATAAAAAAGATCTTTTCCTAACCTTAATCTCTCAAATAGGCTCTAAATCCTAAACAAGATTGTAAGTTAATAATGGGATCTATGTAAGATTTGAAATAAGATCTAAAAATAGAGCTTACTGCAAGTCCTAGTTGAAAATGCATATTTGGTTAACCATACATCTTGATTTGGCTTATCTCTAATCTGGTATAGTCTCCCACTCTAGCTCTATCTTCCAAATGTTGACAAGATAAGGCAAAAGGATGTTCACTTATGAAATAATGATCAAGCTTATGTTCTAGTAATGATTTTGCAACATTGGGAAAAGGAGAGCTCTCATGGGTAAAAACTAAATTAAAGAAAATTCTAATTCTAAAAATATTTTAAAAACTTTTTTTCTTACATGGCCTAGTGCCCAATCCTGGTCTAATGAGCATCTCCTATAAGAAAGTTAATAACTATATCTAACCCTAAGTTGATGGTTATGACTAAGAGAAAACTAGTAAAAAAGGTCTAAAATCAAAAGCATAGCTAATGATATGCTAAGATGAGATCCTCTAAAATATAGGCTTAAAGCTAATTAAAAATTAAAAATATTACATAAAAAATAATTTTAACAAAAATATAAATTATCTAAACAAAGCATACCAAAACCAAAGTAGTACCCCATGTGTCAATGAGTCATCCAATGATTAATATCTACTAACTCAAAATTCTAACAAAAAGATTAGTATGTAGATGCCAAATTAAGAAAAATACAAAAATAATGAAAATACAAAAATATTAAAAATATAGAAATACTACCACATGAAACAACATTTAAAATAAATAAAAATTAAAAGAAAATATAAAGGAAATAAAACCTTAGAATATATATAAAGGTAGGGTATTGAAACCTTAGAATAATTGTAATATAGGTGCACCCCAAGATGTGTAACACAATTAGAGCTTTATAACTCAGCATTGTCCACTAGAATTGAATCCATGACTTGAAGCTTTCAATTCAAGAGTCTTACCACAAGGCTAATACCTCATCATTAATCTTAGAATATATAAAAAAAGTAAAAGGTCATTTAAAAGGACATAGCTAGGTACATATCTTACATCAAAAAAGCATAGTGAACATATGAAAAGTGCTTAATATGCATAGACATTAATTAGCAACAAGAAATCAAGGATTCAAGCCACCAACATACCAAGGGGTAAGGGGTGTCTAGTGTAGGGTGTCTAGCGTAGGGTGTTACACTTATCAAAGGTCTTGGTTGACAGCAAAATTCTTGATCTAGCTCTTTTCCAATCAAGTAGGGTCTCCCTCTCTAGTTCTATCTCCCAAATGTTAGCTATGTAATAGGATGATCTCTCATGGAATGGTTACCAAGTATTTAAGCTTACAAGGGTAAAGAAAAGGTTAGGCCGAAAGGTAATCTAAATGGAAAACTAAAAATAAAAATAAATATTAATTCTAAAAATATTTTTCTAACATGTGCTAGTTTCCAACATTGGCCTAATGAACACTCCCTAAGGATAAGCTTATAACTATATCTAAGCCCATGCTAATAACTATGTCAAAGATCAAAACATAACTAACAAAAGGACTAACATGAGATCCTATAAAACATAAGCTTAAACAAAAATTTAAAAATAAAAATGAAAATATAAACAAAGCATACAACAAACCAAATTAGTACCCCATTTGCTAGTAATCCATCTAGTGCTTAATGCCTACTAAATCTAAATTCTACGAAAAGGGTTAATGTGCATATGCTAAAATAAAAGAAGAATCCAAAATACTAAAAATACTAAACAAAATAAAACCAAATTAGAACAAAAATAAAAATAAGACATTAATATATTTTTAAAATAAAAAGGTAATTAAAAAATATCAAGGTACATAGTTCAAAACACAAAAGGTTAGTCAACCAAAGGAAAAAGGTTAATAAAGCATATACATATTTTAGCAAAAATGCTACCAACCCCCCTCCTCCCTTCCCCCTTTCTTAAGAATCTTCCTCCTACAAGATCCTTCTTTACTTTCCATGTTTCTTCCTCAATTGCATATCTTTTCTAGATAACTTTTATCATTGAGATAATCTTACTTAGTAATCTTCTCTTCATTCTATCAACAATCTTAACTAGCCACTCTATAAAACTAACATTATGTTAAAGTTGAATATCCTGTCAATCTATCCTATGACTAGGATCTATAATATACTTTTTCAACATAGAGACATGAATCAGTTGTAACTACTATAGAAGATTAAACTAATAAGAAACTTCATCAATTCTTCTCAAAATTCAAAAAGGACCAATCTAGAAAGAAGCCAACTTTCCTCTTTTACCAAACATTATAAACCCTTTCAATGATAAGACCTTGAGCAAAACCTAATCATCAATGTTGAATTCCAACAATCACCTCTTATTATTAGCATACTTTGTATATCTATCTTAAGCTATCTATAGTCTATCTCTAATAACCTTAATTTTTTTTAGCCTCATTAATGATATTTATGTTGGTTTTTTATCTATCCTCTTCATAATTCTAGTAAAGAGATGTATGGAAATGCCTACCATACAACACTTCATCAGGTGCTACCTTTAAAGCTAGCTTTATAATTGTTATTATATGAAAACTCTACTAATGAAGCAAATATGTTTCAACTAACTTGATAGTCTAAGTCACAATCCTTAAGCATATTCTCTAAAAGATAATTTATTCTTTCTATCTAACCATCTATCTAAGGGTGATATGTTAACCTAAGATTTAGCATAAAGCCCAAACTCTTTTGTAATGATTGTCAAAATCTAGAAGTATTATTAGAATCTCTGTTTGGAACAATCTTATTTGGAACCCCATGTAATCTAACAGTAGCTATTACTTTCATATCCAAGAAGTGAGAAGATTTAGTTAAAAGAGTTATGATCACAAGAATAAAATCTTTCCAATTCCTAGTAGGAGGTAATCCAGTAATGAAATCCATATCAATGGTTTTTCAATTTCACACTAGAATGATGTGTGGATTAAGATAACCACTAGACCTCTAGCATTTTGCTTTGATATGTTAACATACTAAGCATTTAGCTACATACTCACCACCATATTTCTTCAAACAAGGCCATCAATAATATCTCTTAATATTCTAATAAATCTTATTATTACTTTGGTGCATCTAATACTCACTCAAGTGAACATCATAAAGTATCTTCTATTAAACTACAATTGCCNACTCAAGTGAACATCATAAAGTATCTTCTATTAAACTACAATTGGCAAATACGCTCTATTCCTAAATCTTGATAAGCCAAAATTGTCAAATGAAAATGCTAAGTCTAATGAAGATAAATTTATAATCTTTTTCTAACACCAAGAATTTGAAGTCTACTATCCACTAATCTCATCTCTCAAAATAGATAAGATAGTAAGACTCTAGAGTTTCTTAGCTATCCTACTTAGTGCATACACAACCTTATTTCCTTTGCCTAGATGATACAACACCATGAAGTCAAAATCTATCCTTCTCCTCTATATCATGTTAAGCTATGGGTGAATCATAATGTATTATAAGCTCTTACAATCTATCTAGAGTGTAATCTACTCATGTTACAAGTAATGTCTCCAAATCTTAAGAGCAAAGATAATGGTTCCAAGCTCTAGATCATGATTTGGATATTTGATCTCATGAGGTTTTAGCTATTTAGAAGCATAGACCACTGATGAGTGACGAGGTACCCCTACACTCAACCATACAAATACGAGCGTGCACGCGCGATTCGGTTGAACTCTGCAGACTAAATGCCTTAACGCCACAAGAAACACTTGGGGTTAATCATTTGTTGTCTTCCCAGGCTTGCTTGTATATGTCACGGTGTATGGTTAAGCAAGTCTGAGGTATGTGATTTTTTTGGTATTTTTCAGTTTATTGCTTATGCTATGAGAGAAAGGGTTGAGAAACTAACTAACTCTAACTAATGTCCTAAGTCTAAATTAACTAGCGTCAACATCCGTTCCCACTTACCGGACACACCCTGAACTATGCAACTGTGGCTACCAAACGCTAATCGTTACTAGGATCACCACACGTAATGCAAGTGCTCGAAGTGGTCATACTGAGGCACCTATTTAGCCTAAGTGTGATAAGCAGCTGATTCCTTGGCTAGCCGTAGACACCCGTGGATGCTCGTAGCCAAGTCATACTTATCACA
>MNCI01032094.1:0-10892 GCA_015680685.1 Gnetum montanum | reverse complement strand
CTACACTAGCGTGATATGGAAGGCAACATTGTAATGCCTCCTGATTGATTTATGCCTATGATTCTGCTTCAAATTATTAAGAGGTTGGGCATTTAGTATCTTCAAGAGGAGTACGTTGTGCATGATTATGACTACTAGGACTACCATCCCATTGAAACACAATGCAGGAGAGATCAATACTAGGAGAGGCATCATGACGTTGTGAAGGGAAAACAATTTACCAATCCCTTGTTCCTGCTTAACCAAGACAACAATGAGGACCCTTCCTCTAGGGGCTCTCAACATGAATATTCTCCACCCTTAGTTATTGGTGATGGGGGTACAGTCCTAAATCTACATCTTACTATCAACAACACAAGTTCAGGCAAGGATGGCAGTCAAGGTAAGGGCTTGAACAAGCATCAAGAGGATAAGAAACCTGAAGAATGTGGCCATGACAACCAAAGGCAAGTTGGTAGATAGCATGATGGTGAAATTCCTCCTCCATCTTTACCCTCTTCATTTGCATCTTTTTCGTCTTCCTCGTTTGGTTCCAACAAATGCTACAAAAACCACAACTATGATGGAGATGAATAGCAGGACAACAATAATGATCACCTAGCCCACAATGAACGAAGGGGTAATAGAGAAAATCATTAGTGACAATGAAATAATGATGATGATGAACCTTTACTGGCAACTTGAAACTTGCAAAATATTGCAAAGGTTGTAAAAATTTCAACTAGGCATGTGAAAGATAGTTAGATCAGATGACTTAATATGAATAATATTCTCATATTTAAGGGGGATATAACTCTGATTCACAAACACATATTTAAGATTTTCAAGATGCTTGTTCCTTATAGAACATTGAAAATGATTGGTAGAAATTAAAGTTATTTCCTAGGATACTCATCAAGGAAGTAGAAAGTTGGTACCAGTTGTTGGAGCTAGAATTTATCCATAGGTGGATTACAATGTTACTATTTAATGATAAGTATCATACATACTTCAAACTATATAATTTGAGAAGGCAGATCCAAGGATGGAAGCAAAGAAACCATGAACCCTTGAACACTACCATGGCTAGATAATATTCTCTCATACACTAATGTCCTAGCCATTGTTATTTTCAATGGGAAAAACTTTGTCATATCATTGATAGACTTAGATCAGAAACAAGGAGAACTCTTGGGGTCTATGCCCAAGGGAGACTATCAAAACTCTAAGCCCATCAAATCCAAAGGCTAATTGAGTAAATAGTAAAAGAAGAAGAAGAGTTCAGAAAATGTGAAAGTACAGATGATTACAATAGGGATCCTTCCATCAAAAAGAGGGAGGTTTGATTTTGTGACCACAAGGAAGAATCATCACTTGATGAGGTGGTAAACATAAAGACCTTTCTAATTCAAAAATCTATCTAAGATTTTAGTCAAGGTGGATAAAATGTGGTATTAGTTGGATGAAAAATTCTAAACTACTCTAAAAATCACTAAAAAATCTAGAAAACAAAGTAGTGATCATAACCATAGGAGGCAGAAAGAAGTTGAACGTGCCTACCAAAGGGGTAAGAGAAAAATTACTATAGTAGATGAAGTTATAGAAACTGAATTAGATTATGATTGTGGGTGTGACATCTACTAATAGAACATCCTAAGGGATGTTTCCCTCTCATGTCACACTTACAAGAGTCTAGGGTGTATGCTTTAAATCCATGACTAGCACCCAAAAGATTACCTTACCCTTAAGGAAATCATAGGCAGTTCCATCAACATCAATAGTATTATGCAAGTGGAACTCTATTGCAATCATACGAGTAAACCAATAGTGGCACCAACCACAACCATGGGGGATTCCACGACTAAGGTAGAAGTACCTTTATAGGAAACTAGATCCATATGGGTATCTCCCTTAGTGGTGACTCTCCATGTGACTCTTCTAGCTATGTTTCTCCCTTTCAGCATGAGCACTACCTTCTTGAATACTACAGATCTCACTCTCCACATTCTAGGAGGGATGCCACATTTCATTCCAATTCTTCTCTTATCCTTACCCTCATTCCTTCATCCTCAATCTAACTACCACTTGCTCCATCTATGTAGGATGAACTTCCAACCTAGTTGTAGCAACGTAATGCTACCAAAGCCATCAATCTATAATTGCTTCATCTACCGAGGGGAACCTTGTTCTTGTAAATGATCCTTCCTTCAATCAAACATCCCTACTAAGCCCTCACAAACTTAGGCAGCTAGTCATCCCACTCTTAGCTCACCCTTTGAAAATCATTCCATTGGATCCCATTTAAACCAAATGTTGCCTAAAATCCATATTGTTATGCTTACTCATGTCATATCTGATTGGATTTAGGTTGGCAACCTTCCTAGGAAATTAGCCAATCCTAGGAGTCACCTTATCTATCTATATATTGCTAGGAATGAACCATGTAGGGCTCTTCTTGATTTAGGTTCTGGTATGAACTTGATCTCTCATGACATGTATACTATCTAGAATCTACCACCTCTCAAGAAAAGCAATATTAGATTGGAATTGGGTGATCAGTCCATCATTGTTCCATTGGAACTAGACAAAGACATCATGAGCACTATCTTTGGGTGCTCTTATCCTATTGATTTCCTGGTAATCAAGGTTGAAAACTGTAAGGGGACTTCCCAATCATTATGGAAAGTACATGGTTAAGCACTATAGATGCACGAATGGGCATAAGAGATCTTTCCCTATAAATTTCTAAAGAAAATGCATGTGGATAGATCAAGAAAATATGAGTTCTATGCATTGCATATAGAGATACTGGGTGCAATTGTGTGTAGAAAATTTGGGTAGTAAAATGAACATCTCTTTTTGCATGCAAGTAGTGTGCACATGAAGCAGATATTCAAAGGTGTCTATACGCAAAAGCCACAAGACAAGAGGAAACCCAGTGACTGATCTCTAATTCTGATAGTAGCACAATATCCATTTGACTTGGTGAAAGCCTAACATGTGCCTATGTTGCAGGCATAGATGAAATTGAGCAAGTTCATCACAAACTCTCTAATAATGAAAATGATTATACCAATTGGGAATAGTTGGAGATCCCTAACAATTGTGAACAAGAGCCCTTAGAGTTGGAAGCTTTACTTACTAGCCTAGAATATGCATTCTTAAAAAATGACAAGCTAGTCATACTTAATGCTAGAATTTCTTTCGAGCAAAAAGAAAAATTATTGAAAGTGATCAATAAATGACCAATAGCCTTTGCTTGGTCATACCCTTAACTCACTAGGATTGATCTATGGATATGCCAGAACTACATTTATATAGACCCGTCCATGAAGCCAAGAAGGTAACCATAATGGCGGTTCAATCCAAAATTGAAGCAAATTGCCAAGGAGGAGATTAAGTAACTCCTTAAGATAGGGTTCATCTACCTCATTGTAGATAGTGAATGGGTTAGCCCACTTTTGACAATGCTAGAGAGAGGTGAAAAATGATAGGCTTGTATTAACTTCAGGCTATTGAACATGGCAATATTCAAAGATCATTTTTCATTGCCTTTTGTTAATTAGGTGTTGGACACCATATTTGGGCATTGTTGTTATAGTTTTCTGGATGGTTATAGTGGCTATAACCAAATCCAAATTGCACTAGAAGATCAAGCCAAAACATCATTCATAAGTCCCTGGGGAAAATTTTCATATTACAAGATGCCTTTTGGTTGGTGCAATGCTCCTACCACTTTTCAATGTCTAGTCTTAAGCATCTTTCAACAACAAATAGGTAGCAAATTGGAAGCCTTCATGGATGACTTCTCCACTTATGATGCTACATTTGAGCAAGCCTTGCATTGCCTTAAGCAAGTGTTAAAAAGATGTGTGGAAATAAATTTGCGACTTAACTGGCAAAAGAATCATCTCATGGTCCAAGAAGGCATTGTACTAGGACACATAATTTTCTAGGAGGGGATTAAGGTAGATCCCAAAAAGATAAGGATCATCCAAGAAATTATCTATTAACTCAAAATTGTCAAATATGTTTAGTCATTCCTTGGACACATTGGCTACTATCAGTGATTCAAAGAGAATTTCTCTAAGATCATGAAACCGTCGATTGATCTAAAAAGAAAGATGCTCCTTTCATTTGGACCAAGGAATGCAAAAATTCTATGAGCACCTAATTGGTCTAGACCATTTCATATCATGATGGATGCATCTAACTACACCTTGGAAGTTGTGCTTATGTATTTAGACAATAAGAAATGTCCATATTACATCCACTGTGCAAGTAGAAGCATTGTGGGCGCATAACTAAATTACACCACCATAGAAAAAGAACTGATGATGGTGGTGTATTCTCTAGAAAAGTTTAGGTACTATGTGCCTAGATATAAAGTTTTTGTTTACATTGATCATAGTACCATCGACTTCCTCATAAACAAACCAATGGTGAGTCCCCATGTCATATGGTGGCTGGTGATCTTGTAAGAATTTGATCTTACAATGGTAGATTGAAAAGAGATTGAGAATGTGGTCACTGATCACCTATCTCAGTTGTGATGGGATAACAAAGAGGAGGAAAGTCCACTATCCAATCTATTTCCTAATGAACTCTTCTTTGCTAGTGCTATAACTAAATAAATGCCTACAAAACCAAAATGTTATGATGAAGTACTCACTTATCTTCTTACTCAAGGGATGCCACAAGATCTGGACCATAGGAAAAAATAATAGTTTCTTTATTAGGCTGTGCACTTCATGGAAATCAATGGACACCTTTACAAGATGTGTGCCAATGGCCTAGTTCATTGGTGTGTCCTTGATGCAAATCAATTGTGACTTCTCAAGATGCTCATGAAGGCCCTTGTGGATGTCACTATGCTAAGAGATGCACGACCATAAAAATCTTGATGGTAGGATACTATTGGCCCATAATCTTTAGGGAAACCTATGAATTTGTCTGATCCTATGAGTGTTGTCAATGAGATCGTGGGATGACCACATGAATGAAGGATCCTCAATAGTGGATTCAACTACTAAAGCCCTTTAACATATTGGACATTGACTTCATGGGTCTCATTACACTAATGTCCAATGAGAAGGTGTATATAATTATTATCATTGACTACTATACCAAATGAGTAGAAGTAGTAGCCATTAGTGATAGTACATCATCCACTACTACTCGATTTGTACAAAAAATGTTGTGAATAGGTTTGGGGTTCCATGTGTATTGATTTCTGACAACAGAACCCATTTTACATGTGATACTTTTTACAAACTCATGTAATGCTTAGGGGTTTGAACATAAATTAACAAAACCCTATCACCCCCAAGTCAATGATCAAGCTAAGGTGATTAACAGAGAGATCATAAAGATTCTAACAAGAACTATTAGCAAATATAGAAGAGATTAGAACACAAAACTCAGCAATGTCTTTTGGGCCTACCACTCAACATCTAAACTCCCTATCAACTACTCTCCCTACAAGTTAGTGTACGAAAAACTTCTAATGCTTTCAATTCAATCTGAGCTCTATACATTTTCAACGACCTGTGACCTAGAAATTGACTTAAGTTTGGCACAAAAAGAAATACTGATCAATCTAGATGTGCTAGTTGAACATCTATTAGTAGCCCTATCCTTGAATGAAGTACACAAGGCATTCAACAAACAATGTCATGACCTTAGAATATGAAAATTGATATTTTAGCTGGGAGATAAGGTTTTTGATTAGAATCCCACACATGTACCTAAAAAAACTAAATTCCAAACATTGTGGGAAGGGCCTTATATAATTGATGAAACCTTTCCTTCTAGGGCCATGATCATATACAAACTTGAAATCCCAAACAAAAAATAGTTGCTCAACATCCAACAAATAAAGCATTTCCATGAGCCCTTGCAAGCCAGTGCAACAAATACTTCAACGGATGGACAACCATGCTTAATTTTTTTAATCTCCTCCTTTCACTCAATCATGGGGGAGATAGCCATCCATGTTAATCATATACATGGTTTCTCAATTTTTCTATTTTTTTTACACATTTTTGTTTTTTCAAATTATTTATTTTACACCTTTTTGATTTTTAAAATTTTTTCCTATTTTACACAATTTCTTATTTTACACCATTGTTAGGACATTTAAATCTTTCTTGAATATTTTACACTTTCATATATATTTTACTTTATTTTAGTGTAATTTTTTAATTTTTGTCAATAAACATGCTTTATGCCAATAGGACAATGGTGCTTTAGCTGCTACTAATGGTGGTTTTTGGTTAATGTTTTGTTTGTTAAGGTCTAGTTTCTATTTTTAAATTTTTGTATTGATGGTTGAGACATGGTTTTTGTTTCATGGAATAGGTAGTGAGTCCATGACATCCACCCATCCACACACTCTATGGATCTCTTTGTTTTGGAAATTTGAGGTCCCATTTAGTAAATAAAATTTTAATAAATTTGTTACCTTATTAGTTTCTAGAATTGGAAAGGATTCAAAGGTTTGTAGAGCATGTGACTTCAAGGGAACTCAATACTCTTTGTACTCTTCTACTTGGGTGCTTGAGTATAATCATAGACTTCTTACCATTTNGTGACTTCAAGGGAACTCAATACTCTTTGTACTCTTCTACTTGGGTTCTTGAGTATTTTCATAGACTTCTTACTGTTCCGACCAATAACAAGAAGTCAAATAAAATCTTTGCATGGTGTGGTTCCCATCTAAAAAAATTAAGAAAAAAAATAAAACAAAACAAAATAAAATAACACATGATGGGAATTCAAAGCACACCCCTTAGATAAATAAATGGACTACAAGCACTAGTTATGGAACTAGAAATACATGTTACCCATGCTTGAAGGTCTGCTCTAACTAAGGCCCTCTCTCACTTCCTACTTGTTTTTTCTTCTCTTTATGGAATAGCGGTTGTTTTGTGGGAGCCTCTTCTATCTCAAGGAGGTGGATTGATCTTGGAGTGGCAATGCAAAGTTACTAAAAGTGGTTGGTTTTAGTCTAGACTATGGATGGATCTTCTCAGGTCATTTTAAACAAAAAGTCCACAAGGAACTTCTTATGACCTCAATTTGGAATTCCATTCCACCTTCCTCATCATTTGTATCTGTTGTTCGAAACTCACCTCACTATCAAAATCCATGTTCTTGATTCAGTGTCTTGGTGTGACGTACTTAAATTCTTGAGTAGAATCTTCCAGGTTTTGATCCTTAAATTCCATCAACCAGTAATCACCTATGGGGCCCACGAACTCTTTAGGTTAGGGTTATGCAAGGGCAAACAAGGCATGTGCCTACTATGGGGAGGACCCACTAACATATGTCTTACTTGGATTTGATAAGCACCTTATCCTTAGACATTCTTGCAAATAGAATCTTTTGTACATCCATCTTCTACATCAAACCATGTGCTCCTTTACATATTTTGTTATATACACATACTCTTCATCAGAATTTTTAATTTTTGAGCTGTTAGAGACCCTCTTTGATGATTTCATCATATTCTAGACCTTTTTGGAACTCCATGGACCCCGAATTGATTTAAAAATTCCTTGTATTTTTTAAGATATTCACATTTGAAAATTTCATCTACAGGCTCTGTATACAAGGCCCTGTCGATGGAATAGACACATATACAAGGCCCTGCATACATAGCCCTATTGACGTAGTGAAAAAAATAGTATAAATATGTGCAATCCCACTTTGAAATTTTCACATTTGTTCACAGATGCCAAGGAAGTTTTTCAAATTTATAAAACCCAGAACATGCCAGAGACTACAACTTTCTAACTGTTTATTCAAATCACACCGTTCTTTAACCTTGTAGCTATCGAAGGTAAGATCTTAGGTGCAGGGGCCACAAATATCCCATTTTTATAGAAAATGTTTTGCCATTTTTCTAATGCTCACAATGGTTTAACTAAGAAATCAACATTTAAGCACCAAATTACAAGAGTTAAACCTTTCCAACAAGCTCTGGTAACATTTATAATAAATGATTAATAAAATATTAGCCAAAGTGTAACTAATCAATGAGATAAGGTATTCAAAAATTCAAAGTTACACATTATATCTACTAATCCATGGATGTGTTGTAACTGTATATGACACCAAAAGGTAAACACACATAGCAAGGAGGACTATCTCAACCAAGGAAGAAATGAAATCTTAGTGTTCTACTTAATGTAGGCCATTTTTGAAGTGCTTGGGTTACTAGAAACTATGACAAATCTTGCTGAGATTCCAACGAAGGTAGACCTTAACATTAAAAAGGAATGGATGTGATGGTGCTATGGTGTCAATTACAAGGAGTTTGATGTGCTTACATTGGTGGAAAGGATCCACTACAAGATTATGGCCTTTCACCTGAACCCCACAATGAGGCCCAACAAAATCACTACCTTTTCTATTTGTTCATGTACTAGTCTATGTGGGAGATTCCCTATCAACCTTCCACAAATGATCTATCTGGAGATGGAGAAGCAATTTAAAGAAAATGAATGTGGAAGGAAGGCACTCCTCTTTCCTTGCCTCATCAAAAAACTTTGTTATAGGGGAGGGATAGTCTATTATATGAATGATTCTATTAGGCATGCTTCGACCATTAATTGGGGGGGAGATGATGAAAGATAAAACACTTGTAATGATCATTCATGAAGAGGAGTAGCAACCACCACCTCCACCTACCACTCAAACAACTATTCCAGATGTCACTGCAACATCCCAATGGTTGTGCAAATATTGAGAATGACTCTTGAGCTAACAAGAGCAATGAGCAGGCATGAGCGGCAGTGACCCATCTATGTACCAACTAAAAATGAGTTACCTAAATGAGATGGCTTGAACAATGAGGCTGATGAAGGGAGGTGGATCCATTTTCTCAGCCCAACAAACCTAGTTGTCCATTAGGTTGAATCTTAGTACTAGAGAGGTCATGGTATTTCTTGTGGAATAGCAGCCACTCCCAAAAATCTTTGGAAATGTCACAACCTTCTTGGTGTGATTGGAGGAAGGTGAGGAGGCAACAATACTGGTGATGCAACACCAAGGGTAGAAGACAACAATAGAGATGCTTGCTGATAGAATAGTTGAGACTCTCAATGCATCTACAATGTCTATACCAAATTTCACTACACTTAAAGATATGTAGCCATCTGCAAGGATCATAAGTAGTAGAATAAGTGTAGCACAACATGAAGAACTACTAGACCAAATAGTGGAAATCAAGCAATTACTTTCAGATGTCTTTGATCTTTCAAATAATATTACTACAACCTAGTTGGAGCTACTAGAGGCAAGGGTCAAAAACATTATCTTGGAGGGGCAACTCAAAACATCCAAGGAGTTGAACAAATTCTTGGCTACTAAAGTTTCTAAATTAAGAGCTCAAATTGTTGACCCTACTTTCCTCAACTTGGCATTGATAAGAGATGAAGATCGTGTACAACTTCAGACTAGATTGGAAGGGGTTGATGGTGTAATGGAGAAAACAGTGTTCTACCAATCCTTAGTTGAGAATACACAACAAAAAATTTAGAAGGCCTTGGATCAGATCCACCAAGAGAATATGCAACTGACCATAAAGGACCATCACCTATGAAATGTTGATGAGCATAAATAACAATTAATCAAATTTATCCATCAATAATAAGAGCAATTGGATAGAGAAAACATAGAGCTAAGGAGATTAACAACTAAAAATAAAAACCTCTCCATGGAGGAGGTTTATGCACTTTGCTAAAAGATTGTAATAGAGGTAGCCACTTGGAAATCAGAGGCTCTTAAATTTGAAAGAGTCAAATATCATTACAGAGACTAGGTTGATCTACAAAAAGAAGTGAACAAAGATCATTACAAATATTAGGTCAATCTATGAAAAGAAGTGAATAAAAAGTGCATCCAATTGGTAGAGGCAAAAGTAAATGAAACCCTCCAACAACTCCACCAAGAAAGAAAAGTTTGGCAACCTATCATTGATGGGATAGGTACCTACAATAAGGTAGAAATCTACATTAAGGAGTTGTAGATTAAGGAGATGATAGAATACATGGTGCTTCCAAATTTCCAATATACAAACCTAGCTATATTGACTACCAAATGACCATGGTCAGAACTAAAGAAGTAGGTGGCTAGCTCATAGTTTTTGTATAAGGCTCATCACAAAGACACCAAGAAAAAGCTTGTAGTGGAAAATGTTGAACTCTAAGTCCTTAAAGGCAAATATACTAATAAAATATTTTCCACTAAGAACTTGGCTAAAAGGATGAATGAATACTAGGAGTTGTAGAATATAGTAAAGGTGTTTGATGTCGAACACAAATAGTTTGCTACCTAGTTTATCAAAATTAATGAGTTGTTCCTAATGATGCCCTATTTATGGGATATCTCCATTCTAGCCAACATTAGTGATGCTACATGGACTATGAATGGTCCCCAGGGCAAGGAGGATAAGATGAAGGCATTATTGGATGCCTTTCACCTTTCACCAAATGTTTTAGCTATAGTAGAACATCCATAGCTACCTTAGCCACTACACATACCTAAAGTTGATGAAGCTCCTTCAGAACCTTAGGAACCTCCACCACCTAGGACTATCTAATCATCTCACTTTCCTTTATGCCGTCAAAGAATGTGCTATCCAATTTTTTGTTGTCATGTCATGGTGTTCAATTTTGTATCATGAACACCATAATTTTTGTAATCTTGTTAATTTATACACTCAAGCACTCAGTTTTATCAAGCTAGTTTATTATGTCATGAGTCAAAAAGTGTATGAATCTTTATTTAAGCACTATTGTACTTGAACCATACCAATGTGAATGATAATAAAGATTAGCCTTTTGATCAATCCTTGCAGCACATAGAATATATTAATGATTTATTTATGCATTTATTGTTTCCATTAA
>MNCI01032090.1:24581-37817 GCA_015680685.1 Gnetum montanum | reverse complement strand
TAAAAGCATATGCCTTATTTCTTTCATTGTTTTGTTTAGAAAAGAAGGTCAAATGTATTTTTTCTTGAGGTATTTATAACTTCGGGCATGCATCATTAAGAGGCAATTATTTATAAACTAGTTTTATTATATATTTATAATATATATCTATAATTTAGCCGAGAAAATATTGCAAAAAATAAGTTGAATTTTAGTTCATCTACTATCTTGAAAATTATTGAAGTCACCATTTTACTAGATTCAATGTATTTTATAATAATTTTGGATTGTATAGTGAGAATGATAACTAATTCCATATTTGGTGATAAATCTTGTACTACAAAATATTTCTAAACTCTCATGGATTATTGTTTTCCATGCATGCTCCCTTTGCCCTTCTGAATTTTATTTCTTGGAGTAAATATATTGTTGTTATGGTTGGAATATTATTTGCATCTTCTTTGTTGATAAGTAATAAGGTATTTCCATGTAAATACTAATTTGATTGAACAAAAGCATAATATTTAAAATAATCAACTCATTAAGTATTATAGATTGTATATTGTTTCTTTACAATGCTTAAATATTGCTCTAAGATTATTGCTTTTGGATAGTCGAAATGGTGGTGTAGCTATCCTTGCCACAAATTATTCATGGAGTGTTATGGAAGACATATTATTTAGCATTACTAATAGGCTTTTTTTGGAATGTTATAGATAAAATATTTTTTACCATAGACTTTCTCTCTATAGCACTATGGACAGAATATTATTTAGTGTTACGGATCCAGGCCTTGTATTAGCCTCACGACCAAAATTTGTCCAAAATTATTAAAATTGTTTAAGCATATATTAAATCCTTATGTCAACTTCATTTATTAATGATTTTTATGTAACATGGTAGGTTTAACAACTTTAATGTATCAATTGTTTAAAACTAATACTAATTTTCTTAATAGTGTTTTTAAAACTCAAACTATTCCATTTAGAAAGTTAATTAAAAATGTTACATTAAAATATCATGTATTTTTTTTAGATAAGAAAAGAAAAAGTTTAAGTTTGTACCATATATAATTCTAATAGATTATTTATGGTTTTTGATGTCCTTGCAATAAAAGGAATTTGTATTTCCTTCTCATAATAACAGATGCATCATTTGGTTGTCAACAATACACCTAGGTTGTGTCTCCATGTGCTTCCCATGAAATATGTTGCCTTCTCTTAATAAGAAATGGTTAAGTTAGTTGTCTACAATACACCTAGATGCATCCCCTCATGTTCTTCCCATAAAATATATCACAAGACATGCAAGAAATGTTTCCTCTAATTACAATAAAGTTTTGCACTGGTAGCCTTTGCTAATGTTGTTGGATCTTAAAAAACATAAACAAATTGAATGAGCACAAGGGTGACGATGATAACTATAGATTAGAAGCCATGATGAAGAAAAAAATTGAAAGGAAGTCTTAAGCCTCACTAGACAAGGGCAAATGTTGAGGTAATCAATTCCATTACCTTCATGCTAATTTAAATATGTGATTGCTTCCATAATCATTCACCTTGGTAAACAAGCTAGTTGGCTATCATGTGGCTATGATATTAGTTAGGATATAGGTAGTTGGCAATCACATGGATATCAGATTTGTGGGTATATCATGTTGGAATTGAAAATCTGCCCAATAATCATCCCCTGAATGTCAATATAACAAATAAAGAAAGATGTACTTCCTCAATCTACATATTATTCCTTTGATTTTTGCACTATTCAATTTCATATAATAGATAATTTACAAGTTTTATTCATCAAGATATTGAAATGCAAGTTCCTTCCTTTTTCAACTCCTAAATCAAAGAAGTTTTAAAAACATGGTCTCAACAAGAACACTCTTTAATCCCTTTTCACTTTACGTCCTCCTCTTTAAGAGTAGAACATAGAAAATATAATATGTGTACATACTTTTCTCACTTTGGGTTATAAATTACACAAGATCCTCCATCAAAAGCTTCTTCTATGCCTCTCACACATGGGCACCTCCAACTTCTTTACATCTTAAAAATAAATTCCAAGGTGATGAGTCATGAATTTGCTGGCTGTGATATCGCTGTCATGATATCACAGCTGTGATATCACAGTGGCTGTGATATCGCTACTGTGATATCACAGTCGTGTTATCGCATGGGTTGCGATATCACGTACGCAATATAGTGTCCTTCCATGTGATATTGCATACGCGATATCGTAGCCCGCCACCAGTTCTATAAATAAGAGGCGGATCTCCCTTGTTTCGCACTTAGTGTTTAGTCCCTTAGCAAAACTCTAGCAGTTTTATCCCTCCAAAGATAGAATTATTTTCCAATGTATGCCCGTAGTGTGGTGAATGTAATTGTACGACATCCTTTATTTGAGTGTGACGTACTTGGACACGCACATCACCAGCAATAAAGATCTAGATTACTTCATCATTGCAGCATTCACTTAGTTTAATTAATTATTTAATTGTTATTTATTTCTTTCCTAGTTAATCTCTTCTCACCCTTAAACTCGTGTTAAAATGTGGAATGAGTACGACTTGATTACGAGCATTTAAGTGTGACTACTTGATAACCCAGTAGCGTACCTCAGATCTGCGCTTGGTAATCCTAGTGGTAGTCATGCATGAAGTCCAAGATGTGTATAGATAATCAAGGAACGGATGCTCATCGCACTTAGGCTAGTTTAGATTCTCTCTCACCCTTCTCTCCTAGCTTAGTTAATATTACTTTCCATTGCCTTCAGGAGTAGAATTAGATTAGAAACCCATCATACACCTCACTCTGGACTAAACCATATGTGACAAAGATAATACTAGTCCAAGTGGGAAGACATCGAACTACAACCTAAGGCTAACTGTCTAGATGCCACAACTAGTCCGTCTACAGAGTTCGACCAGATTGCACGTGTAACGCTTGTATTTATATGGTTGAGTGTAGGGGTGCCTCGCCACTCATCACAAGGAGAATAACAAAGAATAATAATTTGCTTGAAGTCCATCATTGTGGTTTAGTTACCTAGGACCACTACTACACTTTCGCTTAAGGTAACATATTGTAGCCCATCCTCATGCATGAAAATAATCTCTAGTAACAACTGGTAATGCTAGTCCAAGTTCCTAGCATGTGTGTTTATTGAGCCTACTATAAAATTGTCTAGCTTTTCTAATTGGACTATTCCATCACAACTATGTTGCCTAAGTTTTCATACACTACAACCTTAGCAATGTGTTGCATCATGTTGCCATGGAAACACCACCTCTGCCTTGACCTTTAAATGAACTTAAGACCTAGTTTCCCATAGTGGCTCATGGAAGATCTCATATTGATATGTTCTAGAATCTAACACCATTGCAACCACTTGTCCACCATGATGCTGTTGTTGGTGACCGTTTGGGACGCGACCACCAACGAGTGTCCTCGAACAGGATTTAGGTGCTTGCTAGTCTCTGGTAACACCAAGGCCCAGATACCTCCAAATAGACTCAGTAGTTAATGTGAGTATGTGTGTGTGCTGTTGCGGTGTGCGGTTGTGAAAAATGAAATGATTGCATTGTGTGTAAACTACAAATGACTTATCAATATGAGATTCAGCCAACTTTGCCAAGTACTGTGAGTTGTTGAGAGTTTCTATTTTGTTTAATTGCCTAGTCTACGTGGTCCTTATAATACCTACTTGTAACAAATAAAATTTTGCAAAAACATTTGAGCACAACTCCGCGAATCTACTTCTAATTTTCCCCAGAGAAAGAGATAGTTCCACAAGAAAACTAGAAATAGAGCAAGATTCAATGGAAATAGACAAAAAAGAAAGTAGATTTGTGTTAAGACCTCAAATATTTAAACAAGGTAAAATGATATGAGTAAACACTTCGCAATAAAGTTATCCCAAAATCAATATCTACAAATTGTTCAAACTTCCAAGGCTCAAATAAGAAATTTCTTCAAGACAATCCTACTACGTTACCAAGAAATTGTTGCGTAAACTATCACGTACAAGACTCCATTTTGGCTAGATAATGGATGTCAACAATTGCATTCAACAGAAACTTCAAAAGAATTGACAATTTTTAATTGAAATACCATGGAGATTCACTTTAAAGATAAAAAGAAGTTATTCTATTCCCATCAAAATACCAAAGATTTTCTAAACCCTCTTGACTATTGAATTGTTCAACAACATGACTACAAGTAGAGGCTCTCTTACAATGATCTCAATAGCAGTTCTTATACATTGCACAATAACCAAATTTACTACTAAAATGCTCTTAAGGCTTTCAAACACAAGCGCTTCTATGGAAAACTTTTAATAGAAAATCTCAATCGTACAACAAGAACAAAAAGAGCAATCTAAAAATCCCAAAATTACTTGCCAAGGATGATACTATCTAAACCACTAGCTAAACAATTTAAATAAAATAAAAAATAATAAGCATAACTCACAGGACCATGACAAAGAGGCTGAAATTGTTTCTTTAGCAAGCCATCTTATAAGCAATCTTTCACAATTTCTTCTTTACAATGCTCTTCTCCCAAGACTCAAAGTGTGTCTCCAAGTGAGAGCCCAAGTGTGATCCCAAATCTTCCAAAGTGTGTTGTATTGTCCCCAAAATGTTCCTCTATTTTCCTTACCCCTAAAGCCTTTTTATAGGGTTCAAAAGGTAGTTACATACTCAAAAATATCTTAGCTAACTTCTCTCCCAAGTAACTTTCCCAAGAAGTTAGGAAGTATTAACTTAGGAAGTTAGGAAGTTAGGAGAAATATTGCAAATATTGCTTTTGTGAATAATGAAAATAAACCCAATAGCTCCATATAATTATTATTTTCATTTTTACTTGTTTAGAACTTTTAAGTTTTGAATACTATTGAAGCCCTAGTAATTTTATGAACAAGGTGATGGTAAAAAGATAATATAATATCCACCTTGGTGTAGACGTTGGTGGTAGCTAATTTGTGTAAATTTATATAAATGATTTATCTGCACTTGCACCTGTGTAAAATTTGCTGGAAACAGAAATTTAAATTTGGCGATGGCTCAAAATATAAGGTCCGAATGTGAAGGCGCTAGGCCCAGAACTACTAGCAAATAGTTCCAAATTATCCCACCCTGCCAAAATTGTTATCAACTGCCACCGCAGAAGAAGGCTCTGCCATTGCATCCGGTGTCATTGCCGTGTGGTGTTTAGTTGCTAGAAAGCCAATGGTGTGAGCACGTCTGCAATCACCATCTATCTCCAGTAGAGAATAAACACCTTCCTTGTCCTTGAAAGCACTGCAGGCAAAGATGGCGAGTAGAGGTGACCACACAAGAATAGCCCTGGTTTTGCTAAGGCACAGTTTTGGGTTTTCTAACACATTTACAGGCATTTTTGTTTTTGCTGCAGCATTTTCTGCATATTATCGCCCACAACCGCAGGCACAGGCACATGCATTGTAGAGGAGCCAATCTGGACCTTTGGCTAGCTTTCCTGCACTACTGGTCCACACAGTCATGGTTGCCAATGTGGCACTTGGGGCATCGGAAGGCCAGCAACGCGGCAAGCGCGACGACGTTCGCGGCGTCGGTGATGTTGCCGCCATGCATCATTATCTTCAACACAGTTGCCGTCATGTACTGCTGCACAATGCAATGGTCGATGATGCCTTTTCTTGAAACTTGCTTGCACATTCATCAACGGGTGTTGTGTCCATCGCCTGTGTTTCAGCCCTATTTCGCTTATCAGACTTTGCTGCAATCCTTTGGCCTGTTACTTTTCAAAACCTATTAAACCGCCTACTGTTACATGCCCTGGCAGCGAAATTAGGGTTCAAAAATGTTATGGTTACAGACTCATTGTTTATCAGTATGTTAAAAAGGAGAAATTGAACCTTGCGTGGCATGCATTTGATGAAATTCCCAAGTGAAATGTGAGGTTATTCTGGAAGCTCTTAACATTTTTGTTTTCTCATTGGCAAGCATAGCTTTGCGATTATCATGAAGCGCCGCAGCAATAATTTCACTTTTGGTTACCGTATGGCCATTCATAAAAACCACAACGCCGCTTTCAGAATAACCATACCGTCTTTCCAGCTTCCAGAAAACGTTTAGCAATCCCAATGCCTGAACTATGCCACCAAGATTATCACATTCGTCTGATAGATGCGCCTCTGTTCCTGAGATTATTTATCATGGTAACAAAGCCTCCTTTCACTATAGGATTAAATATCGGTATCTCTTTTCATTGGTTTCAATTGAATCTGGCTTGCGTGAAAATCAGGACTGATCCTATCTCCATTGATATTTACCATCAATATGCTTGTGTGACCAAGCCATGTACATTTCCATGGTGACCACTACCATCGAACCATCTCTAAACTCATAAACTAGCTGAATTAAACCCTTTCTAAATGTCCTCCAATAAACATCACATAAACATGTCGGAATAGTGCACTCTTTGGTCGATGTATAAGGTAAAAAGAAATTCGTCTTTCATCACCATATAACTTACATGAATCTTTAGTAAATTCAAGCATTATTTTTTATATATATATTTTCAAGGCAAACTAAAACTCCTGTTCCATGAAATGGCCTAAAATGTGCCAACAGCTGTCACATAGCATCCACTAGAAAGATGCACTACTTTGATATGCTACAAAGTGAATCTCCTTGTGCACCACAACATCCATTCTTGATTTTATTATTTCTTCTATCAATGTAGTGCCTCAGTATTAGGATTCATAAAAAATCCACCACAAGTGCCACATGCTCATTGTAGTTGCTTCATGTTCTTCAATTTTAATCTATATGCTACATATGCCTTTGCCAGAGCCATGTTTGTTCTTAAATTTGCTAATTCTTTCTCTTTGCAAGTTCTCCAACTTCACTATGAGTTGCATTAGGTTCACTATTGTGTCAACTTATGTCTTGTTGGGCAATTGGCTACATGTTGGTATAAGTGAATTATTAGCAGTGTAGTGCCTTGAGGTTCAAGTTTGTCTTGATACTTTACACTTCATGTAGAAATGGTTTTCACCTAAAGAACCATGTGCTATGGAGGTCCTTCAATGCAACAATTTGCATCAAAGCCTTACCTTCCTCATATATGTGTTATGTTGTTTTTTTTTTGGACATAGTAAAGGCATTGTGGGGGTGGGGTGGAGGGGGTGGGGGAATATGTGGGTGTGGCAATGGGCAAGGGGGAGGGGTAGGGGTTGAATTAGGGCCTTATAAAAAATATTGAATTAAATATAGAGTAGTAGAAGATAAGAGACAACCCTAGATAACCTCAAAATAGGAAAACAAAGCACTAATGGAAAAATGAGAAAATAGACACCAAGCCTATAAGGTGGTTTATTTGCTAGATTTGTTAGCCTACATCCATCATATAACTCTCCTTAGATCCTAAGGGGTAGAGTAATTTTATTAATCAAAAGAAAATTTAAAAGGCTCATATTACAATCCCACATTAAGAATAAATCAAACTCACAATCACAGAAGATTTAGCTCTCACAGTACAATGAAAGAGGAAACACTCAACCTTATCTCACATAGAGGCTCAAGAGTTTTTCAATTCCCAAAGAAATGGAACATAGATATTTTATTAAAAAAATGAGTAGGGAGGGAAAGAAAGAGGGAAAGAGAGAGAAAAACAAAGGAGAAGAACAAAAGAGAAAATTCCAATTCAAGTGCATGGCCAAAAACCAGAATCAATAAAAATATCTTAACAACTTTTATTTATGGCATCCATGTTTCTATAGCTATTTCTATAGCTATTGTAGAGTCATTTTTACAACAATTTGTCACTTAGTTGAAGAAGTAAGAAAAGAGTTACGTTGTAGCCATTATCTACCTGCTTACTGAGAAGTAGTTGAAGGAGAAATCTAATGTTTGTTGCATCTGAGCTTTCATTATAGTTTTTAGTTGAGCTTTAGGTGAGCTTTAAAAAAAATAGAGGAGAAAGAAACTTGCCATTTCATATTTTTGGTGCAAAATGACTATTATTGCAAGTAGATGCATCTTGGCTTTAATTGGCTTTTAAGATTCACTAAACTTCTTTGATTGCATTAATGGGTTTTAGTCCTCCTTCACATGTAAAGTTCTCTTCATTCATTTTGTGGACATAGCTTCCTATAGATTCAAATCTAGATTTATCTTTCCTTTACTTAATAGAGAGCTTTTTATTTTCATGGCATTTTTCTTGGATGATCTGGTCAAGTGGAGCAAAGGATTTGGAAGCTTCCCATCATTTAGATCAAGCTTTTCATTTTATCTCAAGTGTTGTTTTGGGAGTTTTCCTGCAACAGCTTATTTACAATAAAACAACTATTTTCTTTTCTTCTCACCTTTACCTTGGGTTGACATGAAAGAGATAGGTATGTTGATGAACTTATTTAATTTAGAGGAGATTGTAGTAGCTCTAGATGTAGAAATCAATTGGCATAACCAAATAGGTTGACACAAAAGAGTGCCTTTATGAGGTGAGAAAATGGTTCTACAAGATGTGTTAGGCTACCATGGAAGAGCACTTTTGTAAGATGAGAAAATGGTTTTATGAGCTAGTCCTTTAAGTTGAGTTGGATTAAAATTCATAAGGCACACATGCTTAAGAAACTTGCTTATATTGGCCCCACAATGCTAGCATATTGAAGTAATAAAGTTAATCTAGCTTTTTTAATAATGGGCTAACATGGTAGAGATAGGAAAATAGATGATTTTATTTCATTTAGATGAAATCATCATCACTATAAATGATGATAAAAAGCCCAAATGACACAAACCTAATCTAGAGAGTGCATCTAGATGCAAAATCAAATCCATCTAAGGTTGCATGAATTAAGAGCTTAAAATAGTAAAACACACACACACACACAAAATGTCAATAGCTCAATTCATGAAATGAACAAAGTCAGGCTCAAAACACAGCTAGTTTGACACACAACAATCTTTCCCTTTTTGAGATTGGATGAGTTCCCAAAAAAAAAAAACATACATAGCTATGCTAAAGAGAAATAAGCTAAGATTAGTAACAAGACCAACATTTAGAGATAAAAAAAAAGATCAAATTGCTTAGCTTAAATAATAATCTAGAAAGTACAAAGCACATCACATCAAGCTAATCAAGTTAGTAAAAGTAGAATAAAAGCATCATGAAAAAAGATAATCAAGTTAGTAAAAGTAGAATAGAAGCATCACCAAAAATACAAAAAAACATCCAAGCAGAGAATTACACATACTACTTAGCTTAAAACACTTTGCAAGATAGTTTTTGCACATCCTATTGTTGGCACATTTTGGCCACTTCATGGAACAAGAATTTGTAGATCGAAGGAAGCAATGAAGGAAACAATCAAGGGTCTATGTATTCATGTAGTAGCAGGTTTGGTCTGTGTGCTAGCTTGTCGCAGATTTTTTGTGGGTTTGATTTTTGGAATGATGGAAATTTTCTTTGGGTTATGCATTATCTAAGAGTCATCATCACAAGGAGAAGGTGGAGCAACTATGGCAAGCATGCACAGTTGGAGAAATGATAATTTTAGAGAAATCAAATTTGTTAATGAAACCTTTGAGATCCACAAAACTTCAAACACTTAGCTTGTTGAAGGAAACCCTTGAAAAATCACAATTTAAGATATCTTACGACATTATTGATATTTTAGTAAAAAACCAAGTTATCGTATACCTTAGCTATAAGTTTGCATAGAAAATCATATAACTTGTTTGAATGTCTATTACCAACGTTCCCTGCAATATTAGCCATATACCTGCCATCGTCAGTTCAGGATAAAGGGCTAGAGTAAACTTAATGTGTGGGGATCTAGTTTGATATTTACATGCTGATTTTTATATGAGCTTGTTGGAGTGGAAGATATTCTATCCAAACATACAGGATGTGGGCAGGCTGAGTTTGACAGCCATGGATAGCTCTAATTTATCGACAACAATGGCAGCCCAGCTTGGTCCGCCCTCATTTCTTGGCTGCAACATTCAGTTATGCCCAGTCAACGTGGAGAATTTCCATAGCAATCCCAAAACCAGAATCAAACACGGCACTATTCAACACGTCCAATTACGGTGATTTCGAGTATCAGGGAAGTAGCTACCTACACTCCTTCAACTGCGCAGCGGCAGCAGAGTAGCACCAGCACGTCAATATTTTTTATTGCCTGGGGGAAATTACATTAAGGGGTTGTTTTATACATGTCTACGTTTTCTTGGTCCCTGGGAAAACCCAATCCGAAAATGGCAATCACTACTGGCCACGGGCGGCGAAACCACTTGTGCATAATCACATAAAAGGTGAATTGGCTCCACACCGCGAAACACAGTGAGCATGAAGATGGGGTAATGAGCATTACACATAGCCATGGTTGACGTGGAAGACGCGGAGAATAGGCGGAAAAAGTAGCAGCGACAGTAGCAAGGAATGTGAATGCATATGGGCAGAAATAAGAAGGGTCCAGCCAAAAATGTTTCCAATCTGGCCAATAGACTTACGAATGCAAAAATGAAAGGATTTACATGTCACGACCCTCATGTTCCTAGCAGCTCCAAAACCCTCCACTGAAACCCTCAGCTGCGATAGAACCTCCTCTCATGGTGGCAGTTCACATATGTGTCTATTTCTGCGGGTTTCTAGCTGATTATTCCATTCGTTCTTACAACCATTGCTTATTATCCGAACAGCAATTTACCAGTACGTGGGTTTAGAAATAAATAAATAATAATAAAGTGCAGAGAAGATGAAGATGGAATCAGCCTTGATATAACTTCGGTTGTATACGCATACATATATCAAATCCATGGTTACTATCTCTATCACTACAAGGAAAATAAAATATTTTATGATATCAAAAGGAAAGGACAATTATGGGATATTTGTGTAACATCCTATAAAGGGAGACATTTGGCTATTATCCCTTTTATTCCTATGGAAGTTGTAACTTCCTATGATAGTTACAACTATAATATTTATAATTAATTTTAATTTGAATTATCATGAAGACACATGTCAGATGCAGTATTTTTATCTCTTTTGTGGTTGTAACCATCCAAAATTGTTGTAACTCACCTAACTTGTTGGGCAAGTAACCTCCTAACTTGTTGGGCAAGTAATCTCCTAATTGGTTGGCCAAGTTACTTGGGAGAGAAGTTAGGTGAGATATTTTTGAATATGTAACTTCCCTACCTACCTTTGAACCCTATAAAAAGGCTTCAGGGGTCAAGGAGGAAGACATTGGAACACAAGAGGATCACACTTGAAGTCTTGGAAGATTTGTAAAGAAGATTTCTTGGAAGATGGCTTGCTAGAATAAAGATTTCAGCCTCTTTGTCATGGTCCTGTGAGTTATGCATTTCATTTTTTGTTTTGTTTAAATTGTTTAGCTAGTGGTTTAGATAGTATCATCCTTGGCAAGTAATTTTGGGATTTTTAGATTGCTCTTATTGTTCTTGTTGCCCGATAGAAATTTCTATTAAAATTTTGCCATAGAAGCGCTTGTGTTTAAAAGCCTTAAGAGCATTTTAGTAGTAAATTTCGTTATTGTGCAACGTGTGGGAACTGCTATTGGGATTGTTGTAAGAGAGCCTCTGTTTGTAGTCACGCCGTTGAACAATTCAGTAGTCGAGAGGGTTCAGAAAATCTTTGGTATTTTGATGGGACCAGAATAGCTTCTTTTTATCTTTAAAGTGAATTCCCGTGGTATTTCAATCAGAAATTGTCAAGTCTTTTAAAGGTTCTGTTTGAATGCAATCGTTGACATCTATTATCTAGTCAAAATGGAGTCTCGTACGTGGTAGTTTACGCAGCAATTTTTGGTAGCATAATAGGATTGTCTTGAAGATATTGCTTGTTTGAGCCTTGGAAGTTTGAACAATTCGTAGATATTGAATTTGGGATAGCTTTATTGCGAAGTGTTTACTCGTGTCATTTTACCTTGTTTAAATATTTGAGGTCTACACAAATCTGCTTTCTTTTCTTTTCTGCTTATTTCCATCGAATCTTGCTCTATTTCTAGTTTTCTTGTGGAACTATCTCTTTCTCTGGGGAAAATTAGGAGTAGATTGCGGAGTTGTGCTCAAATGTTTTTGCAAAATTTTATTTGTTACAAGTAGGTATTATAAGGACCGCGTAGACTAGGCAGTTGAACAAAATAGGAAATTTTCAAGAACTCACAGTACTTGGCAAAGTTGGCTGAATCTCTTTAAAGTAAGTCATTTGTAGTTCACACACAACGCAATTGTTACATTTTACACAACCACACGCCGCAACAGCACACACACATACTCACATTAACTACTGAGTTTATTTGGAGGTATCTGGGCCTTGGTGTTGCCAGAGACCAGCAGGCACCTAAATCCTGTTCGAGGACACTCGTTGGCGGTCGCGTCCCAAACGGTCGCCAACAGTTCTTTTGGCGCTAGAAGGAGGGCTGAAAATTAAGCCTCTAGGTTCATAAGCCTTATACTTTTAGTACATCAACAATTATTTGTAAGGCTTAAAAATTAGATACTATTTTCAGTTCATGACCAAGAAGATTGATAGTTTGGAAAGTTTTAAAGTTTCAAAAGATATTCTAGATTCTATTACTGATTCTTCATTAGTAGAAGAACAAAAGAAAGTTTCTGAATTGGGAACAAGCAATGGAGTGAAAACTAGAAGATCAAGAAGATCACCCATTATATCTGGTTTATCAATTCGTAAGAGAAGATCTAGAAAGTCTAAGAGTTCAACATTACAAAGGAATAGGATGGAAAATCCTTGGCAAGGAGTTACACCATTAGGGTTTCAAAATTACAATGATATTCCTAAGGTTGTTTACAAATATTTTCCTCAGTCTTTCATTCCTGGAAAAGCTTATTTAGTTGAAGAATATATTCACATGTTTGAGTTAGCTTTAGCTCATGCAAATATTCAACATCAAGATCAAGCTTGTAGGCTGTTTGTATCAAATCTAAAGGATATGGCTCAGATTTGGTATTCGAAGTTACCAAGCAATAGTATTACAAGTTAGGATGACATGAAGAATATTTTCTTGGCCTAGTTTGGTAATCAATTAGATCAACAACAACTATACTATACAAGCTAAGCAAGGAGTTAAAGAGTCAATTAGAGATTTTAACATCAAGTTTCAATGAATTTGTGGACTCTTTCAAACAAAATATAGGCCATCAGAAGAAATGCTTAAAGAGACTTATCTTAAGGCTATCAACCCCAACATTTCAATTTGGTTAAGGAGAACTTCAAACTT
>MNCI01032084.1:81757-100774 GCA_015680685.1 Gnetum montanum | reverse complement strand
ACTTATTATTTTTATTTGCTCAACTTCCTAATAATGTGGCAACGTCAGAATGGTAAGAAAACTTAAGAAGAAAATATTCAAGCACCTAAGAGAATGGCCAGCACAAGTGCATCAAATCCCCTTAAAGTCACACCCTTTTCAATCCTTGAGTCCTTAGTTTGAGAAATACCTAGTCACCAATTCGTTGATAGTTCTTATTATTGATAAAGGGACTGTACAGTTCCAAGCCAGGAAAGACCAGAGAAATTTATAGATGCGTGGATGATGTGAACTCATTGCCTATTATATTAAAAGAACCATACCTTAGTATCAACATCATAACTTAAAGGTAAAAACCAAACATTAGCAATCAATGGAATACAATTCATACCATCAAAGCACTTATTAAGTGACGAATCAAACAAAGTAATCAAACACATAAAGAAATTAAAAATTATAAATGATGTTGTAAAAAAAAAACAAGAAAAGTTAAAGAAATTTGTAAAACAAAAATGTGTAAAACAAAAGAAATTTAAAAAAAACTAAGGGCCTCAAATGATCAGCATAGGTGGCCATCTCCCCCATGACTGAATTGAAAGGGAGAGATCCGAAATAATGAGCGTTTTTTTGAATTTTTTATAAGTGTCCAACTTCTCCCAATTGATTTTTTCAGGTTAAGGGTTGAAAGTTGACGATGCTCATGCTCCAATGTATCTATGCCTTCGATGTGAGCACACGTTGTTCCCCCCAGTTAGTTCCATGCATATTGGTGGGTTGCTCTCTTGATTAGCTATCAACCACTAGGTGTTCTCTTGTTGTGTGGTTGCTACAGACAGGCACTTTTGTATGTTAACTTCCTGAGCACACCGATTGCATGTGGGAGATGCTGAGCATTCCTGTATGTCATCACCCTCTATATCACTGTATGTGATACATGGAACTTTCTTCTTCTCGATCTTTCCATAAGAGTTTTCCTTTAGATATTTCCAGGGAAAGATCGTAGGTTCTTAGGCATGCATTTATGGTACCTAGCCATGCCCTCCTCATTATAATTGGGAAGTCCCCTTTGTTGTTATTGACTTCTATCACTAGGAAATTAGCTGAGTATGACCAACCACACACAGTGGTAACAACGTCCTCCACAAGTTCCAAAGGGATAGCGATGGACTGGTCAGCTAGCTCTAATTGAATATTGCTCTTCTTTAGTGGAGGCAAGTTCTAGGCTTTATACATTTCTTGTGATATTAAGTTGACTCCGAAACCTGAGTCAAGAAGGGCCTTACGTGCTTCATTCCCAGTGACTTGGAGGTAGATTAAGGGACTTTTGGGGTCAAAGAGTTTCCTGGGAAGGTGGCCCACCTTTATCCAATCAGTGACGGTATGTGTTAACATAACCGTGTGTGTTGAGCTCCATTGTTGATTTGAAGGGAGCTCTGAAGCCTTACTTGATAGAGAAGTGGTCATAGACTCAATCGTTTATGGTTGTGATAGCTTGTTTGGACTATTGATTCTAAAGAAAGGTCTTCTCTTTGTACGATTGTTAGAACTAGCAGTGGGTTGAAGGTTTACAACTCTCGTAGAATTACGTTGCTGTGGTTGAGTGGGGAGTTCCCCTTGCATCGTTGGAGAGGGTGGTAGTGGAACAATCGGCGTAAGAGATGCGGATGGATTCAGAGGATGGTATGCATGTGGGGTGTCCCTTCCAAGAGATGGAGTCTTAAAATACTCCTAAACTTGGTAGTGACGTTGTGGGGTCATGTGACTGATAGAGTCACTTGGAGAAACTAGTTGTTGCACGTAATAGCAATATGGATCTGGTTGCCGATAAGGGTATTATTGCCTAGGCAGTGCCATCCCCCATAAATATGCGTATTACCACTACTGGTGTTGCTCAATAGGTTGTGGCGAAGTTCCACTTGGATAATACATTAAGGGTTGGTGGAACTACCTTACGTTACCTTCGGGATAAGGTAACCTTTGGGGTGCTTGTTGTTTGTTAAGTCTTGGGTTGAGTGCATACACCCCAGACTCTTGCAGATGTGAGATTATTGGGCAACATCCTTTAGGATGGTCATATTGGCAGATCTCACATCCACCGTCATTGTCCATATCAAAGTTCACAACCTCATTGGTGATCATCATTTTTCCCTTACCCTTGTTATGTGTATGGTCTGAATTTCTCCTCTTTTTCTTATCATGGTCACTACTTCACTCCTTAGACTCCTTTACAACTTTGAGAATGGTTTCGAATCTATTGTCTAAGGAGTCCCACATTTGATCTACCTTAGCCGACACTTCGATTGTCAAATTTTGAAGCAGCAAGGTTTTTCTATTCACAAACTCTTCGAGTGGTGACTCATCCTCCTCCTCACAGAATCTCACTCCCCTCTTTCGGAGGGAAGGATCATGATTATACTCTTCCACACTTTCTCTTTTCCATAGCTCTCCTTCTTCCTTAGCTACTTGCTCCAACAATCTATGAACCTCATGGAACCTAAGTTCAGATAATCTCCCCTGGGCATATGTCCCAAGGGTTCTCCTAGTTCAATGTCTTAGCCCATCTACAAGATGGCATTGTTGATCCTGTTGTGCGTAACCATGGCCCGGGCAACAATGTAACAGTGCATAATATCGGCCCATGGCAACATCCAAGGGTTCATGATTACCCTGCTTCCATTGTTGGATCTACTTACGCAACTTGGACACTCGGGAGTATATTTGATATTTATCGTTAAACAATTCTAGCATCGTACTTCACCTTCAAATGGATTCCAGCTCTAAGGACCAGTACCATCTTTCCGCTTCTTTTATGAGTGTCCTTGGGAATAACTTTAACTTTTGCCATTCGTTTTCAATATTCTACAAGGCACAAGCAACATGAAATGCTTGTAAGTGATTCTGTGGATTTGCATTGTATCCCCCATCAAATCGTGGGATATTATTCATGTCTAGTCTCTTGATCTGACTATCTTTTTGGTGCCTTGTAGGTATTCTAACTGCCTCTGTAATGTCTAACATGCTTCAGGTTGCAAGTAGGGGTTCGTCATGGTCATCTCTCTCATGGCATCTGTGATGTCTACGCGGTTCCCTACTTTTCCTTCTTTCATGTTGTGATTTCCTAGAATGCCCTCGTCTTCGCTCTTGACTCTCTCATCGAGGTTTCTCATTTTGCTTACCCTTGTCCTCACAATGAGGTTCCTTGTGACTGCATCCTGATGTTGAAGGAGAGGGTGAATGGTGTGATGAAGGGGAAGAGAAAGGAGAACCATTGCCATAACGATATTTCCTACCTTCCCTTCAGTGATCTTGACCTTGATCGTGATGACAATTAGAATGCTTGACATTATCTTGTGTTTGTGTTCCTTCATTGAATACTTGGTGTTCATGGGAATCAGAACTAGGGTTGTGAATCATGGAGTGAGGATTCTGATACACCACCTCCTCACTATTGTTAGGAGGGGGAACATCAATTTGTGGAGAACCTATTGAGATAGGTTCACCATCCTTAATTTCTCTTATGACGGGTGAAGCATTATGGGGTCCTTTGCCCTTCAACGATGTGTGGTAACTCTCCTACTATAAGTCCCATTGACGTTGCGCTTCTGTGGGATGGTATTCCCTTATGTTGTAATTGAGCGCAACGTACTCAGCATATAATTGTGACATGCCAATTTATGCAAGGGCACGAAGGAGCAAGTTAGGGACTGCTCTATATGGAGGCAATACTATGTTACCCTCTAAGTCTCTCCAACGCAATTTTTCATCTTGATGGAAGACAAAGGTAAAGTCGGGTATATATTCATCATGATGGATATATACCACATTGAATTGTTGAGGAACTGACAATTCTTAGTTATGTATGTTGTGCCGCTGACTGTCTCTGGTGTTGGTCCTAGGCGGTGAAGTGCTTTTGTGTGGAGAAGAAGACATCTTAGTTTTATTTGGTGTGTTGTTTACCATTATGTTATTTTTCGTATGATTAATCCTAAGGGTTCGTTTAAGCTTCCCAACGATGTGAATGATTTCCTATGTTCTACTTAGTGCACAAACAACTAAGTCCCCAGCAATGGCGCCAATGATGAGTGGCGAGGTACCCCTACACTCAACCATATGAATATGAGCGTTACACGCGCGATCCAATCGAACTCCAAGGACTAAGTGCTTACACGTCTTATGGAACACTTAAGGTTAATCAGTCGTTGTCTTCCTAGACTTACTTGTATTGTCATGGTTGTATGATTAAGTAAGTCTGAGGTATATGATTTGTATGTCTTTTATCTTTTTTTCGCCTATGCTAAGAGAGGAAAGGGTGAAGAGACTAAGTAACTATCTTTCACTAACTAAGCTTTAATCATCCTAGCATCAGTATTCGTTCCCACTTGTTGTACACACCCTGAACTAGTGCAACGCTGCTGAGATTACCAAACGCTATTCGTTACTGGGTTACCAAGCATAGCACACGTGCTCGAAGTAGTCGTACTAAATGCACTTAACTAGGAGTTAAGGGTTGAAAGAGATTAATTATCTAAGAAAGAATTTAAGAATTTAACATTAATTAAATCCTAATTAGCTTAGTCTATGCACTGCAAGGTTTATCAAAAAGTTCGTCTTTATTTCCATACACAAATGTGTGCTCAGGTACAATTTGCTTGAATAAAGATCCGTTCACTTTGAAACTCCTACTGCGGGCACATGGAATTATTCTATCTCTGGAATGGTAAAAGTACCAGAGTTTTGCTGAGGGTCTAAATCTAGATGGACAAATAAGGGACAACCACCTCTTATTTATAGAACTGGCGCTGGGCTACGATATCGCGTATGCGATATCACAGCTAACGATGTGATATCGCGTACATGATCCCATCATAATCCTTAATAAAGCAACACTTATAAAATGAAGGGGCAAGAATCCTCCAATCAAATATGGACTTAGCCTATTGCACATGAACTAGGAATGACAGGGAACAATGAAAAAGTGAAGTTTTTTTAATGTCAAGATAACTAAGTGTAGATTAAGTTGTAAATGTTTAAATAAAAATGAAGTGTAGAGTATAGATAAAGAACATAAAATATTAAAAAACTACAATTTTAACATGAGAGAAAGGGTTTTGGTTTCCTCTTCAAACCATAAAATTTTTACATTGAAAAATACTAAATATAAAATGCTAAAAATTTGACTAAGTATAAAATACAATGTAAGAGATAAAAAAAATTCTAAGTATAGAATACAAGCAAACAAGCATAAAATAATAAAAGCAAAATACTTTGATATGGTAAAAAGGTTACAAATCCTTTCCTGAAAAATAAAATGCTATATCCATGAGTTGAAGTGTTGCCCTCTTATGGAGGGTAAAACTACAAATGATTGAAGAAAAGAAACATAACTACGATTGAACTAATAAAAAAATCTCAAACTTGAGCAAAATATGGATCCAAAGGATGGAATTGAACCTTTAGAGGGTTAGGTAATAGATTAAGAAGTTGTGAGCATGATGAGGACATCACCCAATCCTTGTGTAATCCTTAATGTATCTAGATATGTGTGTATCTTGTTTTCGTGTGTGTCTTCCTCTGTTAACATTTTGGTGATGATTCCAAGGTGTTTTTCCAAGTTTGGAGGTGTTTTGAGGCTATTTTGATGAGTTTAGGATGTTTTGAGGACCATGGAAACTTGTTTAGGGGTGTCTGAAGGTTCCAAGCCTCGAAAAAAGCATCCTTGTATTTTCGCCTTGTAGGCGAGGTGTCCCAATTGCAAGTGAGACATCCCAACTATGTTTTAGACATCTCAGCCAAGGCATCTACTACAAGATGTCTTCCCCAAGACATCTACTTTGATATCCTCTGTACTCAGGATAGACATCTATTGTTTCCTTTAGATGTCTAATGCAGATTTTAATGGACATTAAATCAAATGATAGAAGCTATGAATAAGAGTCCAAGGCTTGAGAAAGAGAGAAAAAGAGAGAGATTTGACAGGTCTCTTAAGAGCTTGTGCAAGAAGTATTTGAGTGAGAGGTAAGAAAGAGCACTTGAGAGAGGTTGAGAGAATCTCTTATAATTGTCTTTTTCTGGGCTTTAGCTCCATTAAAGAAAATACATTTTTACATGGATGATGATCAAGACACCTTGCCAAGACCCTATCTCTCTCTACTCTTCTCTTAACTCACCTCTTTCTCCCTAAACTCTCTCTTCTCTCTTTCTTTCTCTCTCTTGATTAAATTGAAGGCTTAAGAGGTCTGTTTATATCCTTCTTCCTTGTCTCTTCATCTTCCCTCCACTTTAGTATTTAATTTGATGTTCGTTAAAATTTGTACTAGATGTCTTGAAGAAATAGTACATGTCTTTCCGGAGTGCAGATATGTTAGAGTAGACATCTTGAAGTCAAGTTAGATGTCTAGTGTGAGATTTTTTGAGAGTGTGTAGATGTCTTGACTACAAATGAGATATCTAGTCTGAGACATCTTGAGAGTGTGTAGACATCTTAACTATAGATGAAATGTCTAATTATCATGATAAACGTCTAACCTACTAGGGCCAAAATTAAAGATGCTTGTTTTGAGGCTTAGAACCTCTCGACACCTCCAAACAAGTTCCCATAACTCTTGAAACATCCTAAACTCATTAAAATAGTTCCAAAACACTCCTAAATGTGCCAAAACTCTAGGGAAAGATCCCATCATTAGAGAGATGTTACATTGGCCTGTTTGATGATCACATTAGCATCCTCCTCCTTTAAAAGACTCTTGATTCTTACACAAGATGCCTTTATACTTGGAATAGCTATTTTTCCCTCACATATGCCAAAATTTACACACAAACCAAATCACAACTCACATGGAATGGTTAGAGCTAATAACATTTTATCTTTATCACCCAAACTTATTTTACAAACATATAAACACACAACACAATGTTTGCATGACACACATACACACACTAGTACAATTTTGTGCTTACATAACAAGGAAGAAATTCATGAAATAAGAGTGGTTATGATCTTTACCCTTGATGAGTAGCAAGGTACCCCTATGCTCAACCATACGAATACAAGTGTTTCACGCATGATCTAGTTGAATTCCAAGGACTAAGTGCCTATGTGTCGTTGTGGAACAAGGATGGGTTGATTGATCGTTGTCTTCCCAAACTTACTTGTATGTCATGATTGTATGATTAAGTAAGCTTAAGGCATATGATTTTTATATCTTTTATGTTTTTATGTCCTGCTACTAGTAATGGAGGAGAGAGAGAGATAACTAAGTGACTAATTTAACTTAACTACTGATTAACTAGGCTTTAACTAATCCTAACACCACTATCCATTCTCACTTGCCGTACAGATCCTAAACTAGTGCAACACTACCAAGATTACCAAATGCTAATCATTACTAAGTTACCAAGTGTTACACACATGCTCGAAGTGATCGTACTACGTGTATTTTAATGATTTGCTTAATTGATCAAAATGAATTGTTGTGCTAATAACAAAAATATAAAGTGCATAAAATAAAATAGAATAAAATAAATGCATAAGAAAATAAAATAAAAGAAATGCATAAGAAAACAAATATCAAGTGCTGCAACGATGAATCAAATAGCTCGTCTTTATTGGCATACACAAGGTGTGCTCAAGTACACAATGCTTGAATAAAGATCTATCCACACTTTGACCTCCTGCTACGGACACTTGGAAAATACTCTAAATTTCAAACAAATTACAAAAGTTTTGCTACTTCACTACCACAATACTCCTTTTCCAATTGTGCACCTGGGCACTATATTAAAGTAACTACTCTAATAATTAGAATAACTACTTCAATAATAACCACTCTAATTATTAGAGTAACCACTCCGATAATAATTGCTCTAATAATTAAAGTAACCGCTCCAATAATAACTACTCTAATTATTAGAGTAACTGCTCCAATAATAACTGCTCTAATAATTATTAGAGTATGTCCAAGGAATGACCAAATATCTTTGATAGTTTCCGGTTGATGGGTAATTCCTTGGATAATTTTGATTTTCTCGGGGTCTACCTCTATCCTTGTGTATGAGATTTTGTGCCCTAGTTCTACGCCTTCTTGGACCATCAAATGACTTTTCTGCCAATTAAGCCTCAAATTAGTTTCTACACATCTTTTTAACACTTGCTCCAATCAGTCCAAGGCTTGATCAACGTTTGCTCCATAAGTGGAGAAGTCGTCCATAAAGACCTCTATGCATTCCCTATCTGTTGTTGGAATATGCTTAGAACTAGTCATTGAAATGTTGTAAAGGCATTACACATGCCAAACAGCATTTGTTTGTATGCGAACATTCCCCAAGAATTGGTGAATGTAGTCTTGGCTTAGTCTTATGAGGCTATTTGTATTTGGTTATATCCGCTATATCCATCCAAAAAACTGTAATAGCGATGCCCTGCGATGGTGTCTAATACTTGGTCGACAAATGGTAATGGAAAGTGATCTTTGAATGTTGCCATATTTAGTAGCCTGAAATCTATGCACACCCTCCAATTTCCTTCCTTTTTAGGCACAATAACTAAGGGGCTAACCCATTTGCTATCATCAATGTGGTATATGAACCCAACCTTGAGAAGCTGTTCGATTTCTTCCTTAACTACTTACTTCAACTTAGGGTTCAATCGCCTCTGCGATTGTTTTCGAGGCTTCATGGAGGGGTCAGTGTAAATCTATGTTGGCATATCCTAGGATCTATTCTAGTTAGTTCAGGATATAACCAAGCAAAGGCTTCTGATCATTTATTTATTACCTTTAGCAATTCTTCTTTCTATTGAGGAGAAAGCTTAGCGTTGATAATTACCAATTTTCCATTTTTAAGAAACGTGTATTCCATACCAATGGGCAATGGTTTCAACTCGAGGGGCTCCTACTTAAATTTTTCAAAGATTTCCAACTTCCCCCAATTGATATTTTCAAGCTTAAGACTTGAAACTTAGCAATGGTCTTGCTCTAATGCATCTATGCTATCGATGTAAGCACAAGTCAAACCCTCAGTTGGTTCCATGCATATGAATAAACTACTTTCTTGATCAGCTGTCAGCCACTAGGTGTCTTCCTATCGTGTGGCTACTGCATATAAGCATCTTTGTATGTTAATCACTTGTGCACATTGATTGCATGTAGGCAATGCTAAACTTTGCACAAACCATGACCTCTTCACGCAATTACACCCTGTGTCACTGTATACGATGCATAGAAATTTCTTCTTCTTGATCTTTTCAAATGTATTTTCCTTTGATATTTCTAGGGAAAGATCATGAATTCCTAGGCGTGCATCAATGGTGCTTAGCCATGCTCTTCCCATTATGATTGAGAAGTCCCCCTTACTATTGTTTACCTGAATCACTATGAAGTTAGCTAGGTACGACCACCCACAAACAGTGGTAACAATGTCTTCCACTAGTCCCACTGGGACAATGATAGACTAGTCGGCCAACTCTAGATAGATGTTGCTCCTTTTCAATGGAGGCAGGTTCCAGGCCTTGTACATTTCTTGAAAAATCAAGTTGACATCAGATCTTGAATCCAAAAGAGCCTTGCATGATGCATTTCCAACGATTTATAAGTATATTAGAGGACTCCTAGGATCAAAGAATTTCCTGGGAAGGTGGCCAACTTTGATCCAATCAATGATGGCATGTGTTAGCATGACTGTATGCATTGACTGTGGTGATTGGGTTGAAGGGGGATTCAAAGTTTTGATTGATACTGAGGTGTTTAAGGAATTAGCTGCTTGTAATTGCAAGGGCTTGGTTGGACTGTTGGTTCTAAATAAAGGTCTTTTCTTTATGTGATTATTGGAACCATAGTAGGTTGAGAGTTAACAGCCCTCATGGTGTTACGTTGCTGCGGTTGGGTAGGGATTTCACCTTGCATCATAGGAGCAAGTGGTAGTAGAGCTATTGGTAGAAAAGATGCAGTTGGATGAGAAAGATGATATGCTTGCAGAATATCGTCTCTAGAAGAGGGAGTCCCATAATACTCACGGGCTTGGTAGTGAGGTGGATGAGTGATGTGACCAGTAGAGTCATGTGGGGAGATTGGATATTGCACATAATATCATATGGATCAGGTTGCCAGTAAGGATACTGTTGCCTTGGTGGTGACATTCCCCATGATTGTGGGTACTGCCACTGTTGATAGTGCTCAATCAATTGTGATGGAGTTCCAATTGGATAATACGTTAAGGGTTGGTGAAACTGTCTTGGGTTACCTTAAGGGTAAGGTAACCTTCGGGGTGCTTGCCGTTTGTTCAATCGTGGATTGAGTGCATACACCCCAGACTCTTGCAAATGTGAGATTATAGGGCAACATCCCTTAAGATGGTCATATTGACATATTTCACATCCACTATCATTATCTGTTTCCGACTCCACAACCTCTTCAATGATGGCAACTTTGCCCTTACCCTTGCTACATGCATGTTCAGCTTCTCTCTTTTTTCTTTTTTTGCAGTCACTACCTTGCTCTCTAGACTCCTCTACTATTTTAAGAACAGATTAAAATCTATTGTTTAGGGAATTCCACATTTGGTCTACCTTTGCTGATACTTCTAATGTCAACTTTTGGACAGGAAAATTTTTCCTATTCACCATCTCTTCGAGTGGTGACTCTTCTTCATCCTCACAAAATCTTACTCCCCTCTTCTAAAGGGAAGAATCTTGGTTATACTCTTCCGCACTTTCTCTCTTCTGTAGCTCACCTTCTTCCTTAACAACTTGCTTCAATAGTCTTTGAATTTGATGAGACCTAAGCTTGGATAGTCTCCCTTGGGCATAAGTCCCAAGAGTTCTTCTCATTTCATGCCTAAGCCTATCCACGAGATAGCATAGTTGATCCCATTGCGAATAACCATGGCCAGGACAACGATATAACAGTGCATAGTATCGGCCCATGGTAGCATCCAAAGGTTCATGTCCTCCTTGTTTCCAGTCTTGGATTTTCTTTTGCAAGTTAGACACTCAGGAGTATGTTTGGTACTTGTTATTCAATAGTTCTAACATAGTACTCCACCTACGAATGGATTCTAGTTCTAAAGACCAATACCAAATTTCTGCTTCTTTAACTAATGTCCATGGGAACAACTTAAGTTTTTGCCATTCGTTCTCTATGTTCTATAAGGCACACGCATCATGGAATGATTGTAAATGATTCTAGGGATCAACGTTGTATCCCCCTTCAAATTGTGGGATGTTGTTCATATCTAATCTCTTGATCCTACTATCTTTCTAATGCCTTGTTGGAATTCTAATAGCCTCAGTTATGTCTAACATACTTTGAGTAGCGAGGAGGGGTTCATCGTGATCGTCTTATCTATGGCATCTATGATGCCTACGTTGTTCCCTACTCTCCCTTCTATGTCGTGACTTTCTAGAGTGCCCTCGTCCCCTTTCTTGGTTGTTTCGTCTATGACTTCCACTCTACCTACCTTTATCCCCATGGTCTTTTTTTTATGACCACGTCCAAATATTGAAGAAGAGGGTGAAGGAGATGATGAAGGTGAAAAAGAAGAAGAATTATCACCATGATAATGTCTGCTACCTTCTCTTCTGTGGTCTCAACCCCGATCGTGATTACGATCAGAATATTCACCTTTATCCTGAGTTCGTGTCCCTTTTTTGAATCCTTTACGCTCGTGGGTATCAAAACCTAGGTTATGAATAGTGGAATGAAGGTTCTGATACACAACCGCTTGGCCAAAGTCAAGGGGAGGAACATCGTTATGTGGGTGACTGCCTGAGGTAGGTTCACCATCCTTATTTTTGCTTAAAACATGTGGGACATCCTACGACCACTTACCCTTCAAAGACTTATGATGTCTCTCCTGTTGCAAATCCCTTTGATGTTGTGCCTTCATGAAATGGTATTCTCTCAAGTCAAGGTTTTGCACAATGTATTCTACACGTAAGTTTAGCATGCCAATTCGTGTGAGGGCACGAAGAAGCATGCTTGGGACTAAATGATCGAGAAGTAACACTATCTTACCTTTTAAGTCTCGCCAACGCAATTGTTCATCTTGATGGAGGATAAAGATGAAGTCTGGTATATACTTATCAGGATGAATATATACCACTTGAACTTGTTGAGAGACTGACAGATCAACATCATGTGTATTACACCGTCGATTATTTCCTATTTCAGACTTAGGCAGTGAGGTGCTTTCGTACAAAGAAGGAGACATACTTGTCTATTCAGTGTGCAATGTATTCTTGTTTATTATTTTCTCAATCAAACCTAAGGATTTGTTCCAACGATGTGAATGATTTCTTATGTTCTAATTAGTGCACAAACAACTAAATCCCCGACAACGATGCCAATGATGAGTGACAAGGTATCCCTACGCTCAACCATACGAATACGAGCGTTTCACGCACGATCGAGTCAAATTTCAAGGACTAAATGCTTATGTGCCCTTGTAGAACAAGGACGAGTTGGTTGATTATTGTCTTTCCAAGCTTACCTGTATGTCACAATTGTATGGTTAAGTAAGCTTGAGACATATGATTTTTATAGCTTTTATGTTTTTATGTCTTGCGCTAGTAGGGAAGGAGAGAGGTAACTAAGTAACTAATTTAACTTAGCTACTCATTAACTAAGTTCTAACTAATCTTAACACCAGCATCCATTCCCACTTACTATACACATCTTGAACTAGTGCAACACTGCTGGGATTATCAAACACTAATTGTTACTACGTTACCAAGCGTTACACGCATGCTCTAAGTGGTCATGCTTGTGTAATTTAACAATTTGCTTAATTGATCAAAATGAATTGTTGTGCTAATAACATAAATGTAAAGTGCATAAAATAAAATAAATGCATAAAAAATAAAATAAAATAAATGCATAAGAAAACAAATCTCAAGTGCTGCAAGGATGAATCAAAGAGCTCGTCTTTATTACCATACACAAGGTGTGCTCAGATACACAATGCTCGAATAAAAACCCGTCCACACTTGGACCTTTTGCTGTGAGCACTTGAAAAATATTCTAACTCTCAAACAGACTACAAAAGTTTCACTACTAAACTGCCCCCGCCCCCCACGCTGCCCCCCAAAATTGTGCACATTGGCACTATATTTATAAGCTTGAAAGAAACTACTCTAATAATTAAAATAACTGCTCTAATACTTAGAATAACTACTAAAGTAACCACTTTAATAATTAGAATAACTACTAGAGTAACCGCTAGAGTAACTGTTAAAGTAACCACTAGAGTAACTACTGTAATAATTAGAATTGCTCTAATAATTAGAATAACTGCTAGAGTAACCACTCTAATAAATTTTGATCACTAAATTTAAACTTCTTTTTCCTTTTTTTCTTAAAAAAAAACCTCATACAATCCTTTTAATTTTAATGAATTTATCCTCTAATTATTCACTAATTAAAAACTCAATTCTCTAAAAAAGTCCACAAAGTTTTGATCACCAAATTTAAACCTATACTTCATTTTCATTACCCATATTATCATTTTATGTTCTCTACATTGACTTGTAGTCTAAAAAAAATACAATGTTTTTCTAAAAAATGCAAGATGACAAATATACCTTTCTCAAAAGTAAATATCAAAGCATCATTTTAATTCTCAACATTGACTTACAATCCAAAAGAAATATTTTTTTTTCTAAAAGATGCCATATAATAAAAGTACCTTTCTCAAAAGTACTTTCATTGCTTGAAAACAACTACTTAAAATTTATTTTTTTTAGCATGTGTATATTGTCCTTTACATATCTAATTCTATAATTCATCAATTAAAAGATAAAAGAGATCAATGAACATTCTAAATAAAATATTAATAATTGTTTAGTACAACATTTTAGTCATTTTTTTAATCAAATAAGGATGTCTCAAAAATCAATATAATTTAATTATTTAATAACATGGGATGATGTTTACCATCGTTTGCAATTATGATAATGTGTTCATAGTTTCTTAAGATGTGCTTGTTTCTTAAATTGAAAGATGTCTGTAGTAGTGATTTCAAGCAACTCAACTCAGTAAAAGCCCTGTGTTAAACATTGACAATATGATATTTAAACAAAATCTTTACTATAATTCTTTGAACTATACCGTTAAAATTTGTTATAATTTGAAATAGGTTCCTTTTACAGGCTAGGAGAGGGTTCACTAATTCTTTGAACTACACAGTTATAATCTATTATAATTTAAATAGCTTCGTTTTACAAGCCTGGCACGGCTTCAGATAGTACCTAAGGGACATAGTTACAATTGTCGTTACCAACACGTTGCATAGATTTGGGAGAGAACATAAATCCTTCTAAACTTTCTCTGTGATATAATATAGCATTTTCATTTCCATTTTTCATAAACGAGTTTGGAAGACTTTCAGTAAACTTCAAAATCCTTTTAAAATTTCTCATGTATCCGACTAAAGCATTTCCATATGCATATTCATAATGAAGCGTTCTGGCTTATGTACCAAAAAATTAATCCAGTAAATAAAATAAAAAATAAAACAAAATCTTACAAGGAATTAGTAACTGGATATACCATGAAAAGAATTTTTTAGGATAAATCTGGCGCTTTGCATTTCCAATGAATTCTGCGGCCAGTATCTCAGCATTAACAGATAGAACAGGGTTACTTCTAAATCAACTGCCTCCTACATCCAATTACACGGGGAAAAGATTAAAAACCATAAAAGAACTTCATAAAGGTTATGGGCAAGTCCGCAAGGAAACCTCCAGAGCCAACAAAGAATTTCATTCCTTGCACCAAAAAGCTAAATCACAGACAACACATTCTAAATTCCGAAACATTCAATTACGATACAAAAATTAAATGCCTTTTTTTTTAACAAAGTAAAAGGTCAAATACCTCCATAACCGAGCAGATTGACAGCAAAACAGCAACCAGCATCACATCCATAAACCTTAGCACTTTTATACATTTTAATTTAAAAATGCCAAAACGTGGCAAACACTGCTCTCGCAAATTTTTCACAAAATGCTGTCTCTGTGCATTGCAACGTCCAAGAACCGAGCAACCGATTTGCAAGAAAGTACAAGCTGAAAACGTCAAAAACCCCCATTACGGCGCACATCGGCAGTAAAACGGCAGTATGCACTCCATTCATAAACGTAATCACTTTCATAAATGCCACAACGTATACGCTGCTTTCTGCAAATTCTTCAACAGATTCAGTTGCAGATGTACATAACAACGGTCGTTGCCCCTTCAGATGGAGGATGTTTTCCGAGCTCGCCAGGAGGGACGAGGCGGACGGCGTTTTGCATATCAATGGACGAAAGCGTCTGGCGCTTTCTGTAGCAAGCCAGCTTCGAAGCCTCGTTCGCAAGCTTCTCAAACATGTCGTCAACGAACGAATTCATAATGCTCATAGCCTTGGAAGAAATTCCGATCTCCGGATGAACCTGTTTCAGAACCTTGTAGATGAAGCTTTTATATGAATCATACTTCCTTTTGACTTTACCTCGTGCTTTGCCTTTACCTTTTCCGACGGAAACCTTCTGCTCCTTCTTCTTCTTGCTAGGCCTTAACGACGAAGATGAACCAATGCCTTGTGACGAAGCCAGTGCTTCCGCCTCAAGCCTCGCATTTTTCTGGTAGCTTTGTTGCTTTTGTGCCTCTTTTTCTTCCTGAAGAGCTGCCTTCCGGGAGATCTTTTCTGCGGCCATTCTCCTCTCTGCAGCTTTTTTGGGTGCCATACTTTATCGACGAGCACAAGCACGATATCCTGCAGCAGAGGTTTTGCTGAATTTATATCGGAAATTGCCTTTTCCATCTTTGGGATAGGACATGGATCAGAGAAATGGATTCTTGTCCGTACTCAGAAATCTTGTCCGTCGGTTTTTGTACGAGTTTTGTTCATCTCTGCGGTCCATTGCAAAGGCCGTGGCCTGTACGCTACGGCGGTCATGAGTTGAGCTACAGACGTGGGAACGATTTGTTTTTTAAATCGTAGCTTTAACTGAGGAAAATCTTGGAAAGATATTGATTTGATATTATGGGGGGTTGTTAAGGTGGAGCACCAACTAACGAATAAAGAGAACCAAAAATCCAAAGCCTTAACAGAGCCCAATATTGATTGATTTTGATTGATTGATTGATATTATGCGATCTGGGGACATGTATTGTAGATTTATACATGTATTGTAGATTTATACAGGATATATTTATTTCAGAATCAATAAAATCTGATCCGTACATAATTTACCATCGTTAACTATTTTGTAAGTCTAGATTACGATGGTTGAGTTAGCGTGTTGACTTATTTGAATAAAGAAAACGATACCATGAACTAATCATCAATATGTAATTATATTACGATCTAGTATTATCATCATTATTTGGCATAAAATTTAAAATTTATTATTTTCCTTAACAAAATTTTAAATAAAAGAAATGTCAAATTTTAATTTAATGAAGTATGGAAAAGTCCATAAAAATAGAAAAGATAAAAGTGATAAAGTATTTTCTCATGGCTAATACCTACTTCAAAGATTTCTAACTTTTAAAACAAAGAAAAATCATAAAAGTAAATCAAAGTTGCAAAAACTCTTTATTAATAAGTAAAGAGTTATTAACATAATAGTGTTGAAATCTCATGTTGGACTATGGAAGTTGAAGTTATGTGTTAGTGTATTGCTTATTGTTAAAAATAAGTATTTTAAGGTCATCTTTGAAGATACAAAAGAAAAAGATAGGTATTTTCAAAAAGATAGTATGACTATAAACCCAAATTAATTTCTCATCACTTAAAGGATAGTGATGAACCACGATATCGTGTTAACGATATCGAATCAACCATGCGATGTCGGATACCCGATATCGCAGCCCATCTCCTTGCCTATAAATAAGAGGTGGTGCCCTTGGTTTCAAACAGTTAGAAGTTAGTCCCTTAGCCAAACTCTTGCCATTTTTTCCCTCCAGAGTTTGAATTATTTCTACGTGCCCACAGTAAGAATCATAGAGTGAACGGATCTTTATTCGAGCATTGTGTACCTGAGCACACTTTGTGTATGGCAATAAAGATGAACTTTATGATAAACCTTGTAGCATATAGAATAGATTAATTAGTGTTAATTATTGTTTAATGCTTTCCTAGTTAATTAATGATCTCTCTCACCTTACAACTCTCTTAGTTAAATACACTCAGTGCAACCGCTTCGAGCATGCATGTAGTGCTTGGTAACCCAGTAACGATTAGCGTTTGGTAATCCTAGCAGCGTTGCACTGGTTCAGGATGTGTACGGCGAGTGGGAACAGATACTAGTGTTAGGAGTAATTAGAACTTAGCTAATGAATAGTTAAATTAGATTAGTTACTTAGTTATCTCTCTCCCCCTCCTTACTAGCGCAGGATATAAAACACATAAAAGCCATAAAAATCATATGCCTCAAGCTTACTTAACCATACAACTGTGACATACAAGTAAGTTTGGGAAGACAATGATTAATCAACCCGTTATTATTCCACAAAGGCACATGGTACTTAGTCCTTGAAATTCGACCAGATCATGCGTGAAACACTCATATTCGTATGGTTGAGTGTAGGGGTACCTCGCTGCTCATCATTGGCACAGTTGCTAGGGACTTAGTTGTTTGTGCACTAAGTAGAACTTAGGAAATCATTTACATTGTTGGAATGAACCCTTAGCGTTCATTAAAAAAAAGATAATAGTACATTGCACACTGAAGAAAACAAAATGGCTTCTTCTTCGCACAAAAGCAATTCACCACCTAGGACTAACACAAGAAGCCATCAGCGGCAAGATACACATGACATTGATCTGCCAACTCCTCAACAGTTTCATGTGGTATATGTTCATCCCAATGAATATGTACCTGACTTCACCTTTATTCTTCACCAAGACAAACAGTTGTGTTGGTGTGACTTGGAAGGTAACATAGTGTTACCTCTCAACCGTTCAGTCCCAAGTATGCTTCTTCGTGCTCTCACATGAATAGGCATGCAACACTTACACGTAGTGTACATTACGTAGGATCATGATTCAAGAGACTATCATCCCACAGAAGCGCAACATCAAAGGGATTTGCAACAAGAGAGACACCATAAGTCCTTGAAGGGAAAATGGTCTAAGGCTACCCCCTACGTTTTAAGCGAAATTGAGGGTGATGAACCTGCCTCGGGTAGTCACTCACATAATGATGTTCCTCCCCTTGACTTTGGCCAAGGGGTTGTGTATCAAAACCTCCATTCTACTATTCACAACCCGGGTACTGATACCAACGGACACAAAGTGTTCGAAAAAGGAACAAAGACACATGACAAAGATGGGCATTCTGATCGTAATCACGATCGAGGCAGAGACCACAGAAGAGAAGGTAGTAGACATCATCATGGGGGTGGTTCTCCTTCTTCTTCACCTTCAGCGTCTCCTTCATCCTCTCATTCCGTGTCCGGATGAAGCCATAGAGAAACAGATTGTGAGGATAAGGGTAAACAAAGTGGAAGTCACATATGAGACAACCGAGATAGAGGACGAGGGCACTCTAGGGAATCACGCCATAGAAGAAGGGAGAGTAGGGAATCACGTAGGCACCATAGACGTTGATGAGTGGCGAGATACCCCTACACTCAACCATACGAAACGAGCGTCGCACACGCGATCCGGTCGAACTCCGCAGATGGACTAGTTGTAGCACCTAGATAGTTAGCCTTAGGTCACAGTTCGCTGTCTTCCCATCTAGACTAGTTTTGCATATGTCACGTATGGTTTAGTCTAGATGAGGTGTATGATGTGTTCTAATTCTAACGCTACTCTTGAAGGCAGTGGAAAATAATATTTAATTAAATCTAAGCTAAGAGGAAAAGGGTAAGAAATCTAATCTAGCCTAAGTGCGACGAGCAACCGATTCCTTGATCAATCGTACACATCTTGGACTTCGTGCACGACTGCCACTGGGACTACCAAGCATAGGCCTAGGTACGCCATTGGGATTATCAAGCGCAGACCCCAAATACGCCACTAGGTTACCAAGCGTAGATCCCCCTAGCTACACCA
>MNCI01032084.1:54138-76263 GCA_015680685.1 Gnetum montanum | reverse complement strand
ATTGGGCATTGGCCTTTGGGGTGATCGTACAGGCATATGTTGCATTCATATGTATAATTGGCAGTTGAGCGCTTAGTCCCTTCATTTCTTCTTTCCGAATGTCTACTATTTTTTCCTGCTTCTTGGGTTGTGAAAACTGTATCTCCAATGATGTTGACAAATTCTTCACTCTTTTGATTCATCCATTCCAATATCTTATTGATCTTTGCCTTGGCTTCTTCTAACAATTGTTGTATTGGCAAAGATGATGTTTCCACCTTGGAATTTGTTGATCTCTCCTTGTTATGATCATGGACCTTTGTTGAGTTAAGATTTTGGTCCCGTTGATGTTTTTCAACACTCTTCCATGTAGCTATTTCTCCTTCTTCTTTTGTTACCCTCTTAATAAGCTCTTGGATTTGATAGGTTTGTAGGTTGTATAGTTGACCTCGGGCATACGTTCCTAAGGTCTCTCTGGTTTCATTACATAGCCCATCAATGATATGGTACATTAGCCTTTCCTCGGAAAACCCATGGCCTGGACAGTTGTTTAACAGTGAATAATATCTTTCTAAGGCCATGTCCAAGGGTTCATGTTTTTCTTGTTTCCATCCTTGGATTTGTTTCCTCAAGGCTGACACTCTTGCATAGGTTTGATATTTTTCGTTAAACATTTCTACCATTGTTGACCAGCGTCGTATTGAATTTGGTTTTAACGATCTATACCATACTTTTGCTTGATCAACGAGTGTCATAGGAAAGAACTTCAGTTTTTACCAACTGTTATCAATGTTATTCCATGTGCAGGCATCGTAGAAGGCTAGTAAATGTTGATGCGGATCTAAGTCATAGCCTCCTAAAAATTTTGGAAAGTTGTTTAAATCGAGCCTGGGTAGTCGACTCTCTTTACGATGCCTACGTGAGATTCGAACAGCCTCTTGTATTTGCATTAAGCTTGTAGTGGCCAATGGGGGTTCATCATCATCAGGTAAGATAGGCTTTCGTGCATTGTGATGACGTCGTTTTTGTTCATGCTTATAAGAAACTTCCACTTCAGGTTGTATACTCCAACTTTCATCGTCATATAGCTCATTGGTTCTCCAATGAACTTCCTCACTAAGTGTGGCATTATTATCATCTTGTAGGAGAGGCATGTTGTGTGTGAAGTTATGTGACTTTTTAGTAATTATTATTTTCTAAAAGATATATTGTTAAGTTCTATACAACAACCGTGTATGATATAACTAATCTAGATAACTAGCACCATCCCCGGCAACGGCGCCAATGATGAGTGGCGAGATATCCTTACACTCAACCATACGAAACAAGCGTCACACGCGCGATCCGGTCGAACTCCGCAGGTGGACTAGTTGTAGCACCTAGATAGTTAGCCTTAGGTCACAGTTCGCTGTCTTCCCATCTAGACTAGTTTTGCATATGTCACGTATGGTTTAGTCTAGATGAGGTGTATGATGTGTTCTAATTCTAACGCTACTCCTGAAGGCAGTGGAAAATAATATTTAACTAAATCTAAGCTAAGAGGAAAAGGGTAAGAAATCTAATCTAGCCTAAGTGCGACGAGCAACCGATTCCTTGATTAACCGTACACATCTTGGACTTCGTGCACGACTACCACTAGGACTACCAAGCATAGGCCTAGGTACGCCACTGGGATTACCAAGCGTAGACCCCAAATACGCCATTGGGTTACCAAGCGTAGATCCCCCTAGCTACACCACTGGGCTACCAAGTAGTCACACTTAAATGCTCGTAATCAAGTCGTACTCGTTCCACTTCTAGGAGTTTAAGGGTGAGAGACTAATCGCGATGAGCAACCGATTCCTTAACTATCCGTACACACCCGTGGATGCTCGTAGTTAAGTCGTACTCACACCACGCTATGAAAGCAATAAATAACATTAAATAAATAACAATAAATAAACTAAGTGAATGCTGCAATGATGAAGTAATCTCGATCTTTATCGTCGGTCATGTGCGTGTCCAAGTACGACACACTCAAATAAAGACACCGTACAATTACATTCACCACACTGTGGGCAGACACGGGAAAAATTCTAACTCTGGAGGAATCAAACTGCCAGAGCTTCACTACTCTAAAACTGGGATCCCCAAACAAGGGAGAGCCGCCTCTTATTTATAGACATGGCGACTGACTACGATATCGCGTCAGCTGTGATATTGCGTACGCGATATCGCGGCCGACGCAAACCACGTCTCATCAGACGCTACGAACAAGATGATCATGATGAACCCCTACTCGCCATGTGAAGCATGCTGGATATTACTAAGGCTATGAGAGTTCCAACAAGGCACCAGAAAAATAGTAGGATCAAGAGGTTAGACATGAATAACATCCCACGATTTGAAGGGGGATATAACGCTGATCCTCAAAATCACTTACAAGCATTTCATGATGTGTGTGCCTTGCAAAACATAGAAAATGAGTGGTAAAAACTTAAGTTGTTCCCACGAACACTAATAAAAGAAGCTGAAAGCTGGTACCGATCCTTAGAATCGGAATCCATTCGTAGGTGGAGTACTATGTTAGAATTGTTCAACGATAAGTACCAAACGTACTCCTTGATGTCTAACCTGTGAAAGAAAATCCAAGAATAGAAACAAGGAAGTCATGAACCCTTGGATGCTACCATGGGTTGCTATTATGCACTACTACATTGTTTTCCTGGCCATGGTTATTCGTAGCAAGATCAACTACGCCATCTCGTAGATGGGCTTAGGCATGAAACGAGAAGAACCCTTGGGACTTATGCCCAAGGGAGGTTATCCGAGCTTAGGTCCCATCAAATTCATAGGCTACAGTAGCAAGTTGCTAAGGAAGAAGGTGAGCTACAAAAAAGAGAGTGTGCGAAAGAATATAACAAGATCCCTCCCTCCAAAAGAAGGGAGTAAGATTTTGTGAGGATGAGGAAGAGTTACCACTCGAAGAGATGGTGAATAGGAAAACCTTGCCTATCCAAAAGTTAGCATCAAAAGTATTGGAAAAGGTAGAACAAATGTCGGACTCCCTGGATAGTAGGTTTTAAACTATGCTCAAGGTAGTAGAGGAGTCTAGAGAGCGAGGTAGTGATCGTGACAAAAGGAAAAAGAGAGAAGCAGAAAATGCACGTAACAAGGGTAAGGGTAAAGCTGCTATTATTGAAGAAGTTGTGGACTTAGATATAGATGATGATAATGGATGTGAGATCTGTCAATACGACCATCATAAGGGATGTTGCCCTGTCATCTCACATTTGCAGGAGTCAGGGGTGTATGCACTTAATCCACATTTAAACAAACGGCAAACATCTTGACGGTTACCTTATCCCCAAGGTAACCCAAGGCAGTTCCACCAACCTTTAACATACTATCCAAGTGGAACTCCACCACAACCAATTGAGCAACATCAGTAATGGCAACATCCACAATCATGGGGAATGCCACCACCAAGGCAACGATATCCTTACCGATAACCTGATCCATATGGATGCTACGTACAACATCCAATCTCTCCATGTGACTCTATTGGTCACGTTACTCCTCAGCATCACTACCGAGCCTGCGAATACTATAGGAATTCCTCTCCTAGGGGCAACATTTCACAAGTGTACCATCCTTCCACTCTGGTTGCATCTCTACTGCCAATAGCTCCATTACCACCTGCTCCAACAATGCAAGGTGAACTCCCTACTCAACCACAACAACGCAATTCCACAAGGGCTGTTAATCCTCAACCTACTGGTGGTTCTGACAACCGTACAAAGAAAAGATCTTTCTTCAAAACCAATAGTCCAACCAAGCCTTTGCAACCCCAAGTAGCTAAGTCCTTGGATGTCTCCATATCAACTAAAGCTTCAGAGCCCCTTTCGAACCTAACATTGCATTCAACGCATACGGTCATGTTAACACATGCTATTACTAATTGGATCAAAGTAGGCCACCTTCCCAGGAAATTCTTTGATCCTGGGAGTCCCCTAATATATCTACAAATCGCTAGGAATGAGCCATGCAAAGCTCTTTTGGATTTAGGTTCTTGTGTCAACCTAATATCCCAAGAAATGTATCAACGTCTGTTCAGAGTTGGCTAACCAGTCCATCATTATTCCCTTGGGATTAGTGGAGGACATTGTTACCACTGTTTGTGGATGGTCATATCTATCTAACTTCCTGGTGATCCAAGTGAACAACAGTAAGGGGGACTTCCCAATCATAATGGGAAAGGCATGGCTAAGCACTATCGATGTGCACCTAGGTATCTTTGATCTTTCCCTAGAAATATCTAAGGAAAATACTTTTGGAAAGATCAAGAAGAAGAAGGTTCCATGCATCGCATACAGTGACATAGGGTGCAACTACATGCAGAGATCATGGGTTGTGCAAAGTTTAACACTACATGCATGCAATTAGTGTGCACAAACAATCAACATACAAAGATGCTTGTATGCAGCAACCACATGACAAGAAGACACCCAGTGGCTGATAGCTTATCAAGAAAGCAGCTCACTTCTATGCATGAAACTAACTGAGGGTTTGACTTACACTTACATAGATAGCATTGATGCCTTAGAGCAAGTCCACCACCAACTTCCCAGCCCTAACTTAGAAAACATCAATTGGGGGAAGTTGGAAATTCCTAAGAAATTTAAACAAGAGCCCCTAGAGCTAAGACCATTGCCCACTAGTATGGAATACACGTTCCTTAAGAATGGAAAATCGGTAATCATCAATGCAAGGCTTGCCCTGCAACAAAAAGATAGTCTGCTAAAGGTAATAAACAAGTGGTCAAAAGCCTTCTCCTGGTCATATCCAAAATTTACTAGAATAGATCCTGGGATATGCCAGCATAGGATTTACATTGACTCCTCCATGAAGCCTTGAAAACAACCACAGAGGTGATTGAATCCAAAGTTGAAGCAAGTAGTAAAAGAAGAAATCGAATAGCTTCTAAAGGTTGGGTTCATATACCCCATTGCTGATAGCAAATGGGTTAGCCCCTTAGTAATCGTGCCTAAAAAGGAAGGCAAATGGAGAGTGTGCATAGATTTTAGGCTGCTAAACATGGCAACATTCAAGGATCACTTTCTATTGCCATTTGTTAACCAAGTCTTAGACACAATCATAGGGCATCACTATTATAGTTTTCTAGATGGATATAGTGGATACAACCAAATACAAATAGCCCTAGAAGACCAAGCTAAAACTACGTTCACTAGTCCTTAGGGAATGTTTACATACAAAAAATTCTGTTTGGCTTGTGCAATGCCCCTGCCATGTTTTAACGCTTAGTTCTAAGCATATTCCAGTAGCAGATAGGAAATGGTGTGGAAGTCTTTATGGATGACTTCTCCACCTACGAAGCAAGTTTTGAGCAAGTGCCAAAAAGATGCATAGAAACTAATCTGAGGCTCAACTGGCAAAAAATCCATTTGATGGTCCAAGAAGGCGTAGTACTTGAGCATAAAATTTCACATGTAGGGATAGAGGTAGACCCTAAGAAAATCAAAGTCATCTAAGGAATCACCCATCAATCGGAAACTGTCAAAGACATTCGGTCATTCCTTGGACACACTAGCTACTATAGGAGATTCATAGAGAACTTTTTGAAGATTGCCAAACCATTGGTAGAGCTAACAAAAAAGGACGTACCTTTTGAGTGGACCATGGAATGTGAACTAGCTTTCCAAACCCTAAAGCAGAAGCTAGTAGAAACACCCATTCTACAAGCTCCTGACTGGTCCAGACCATTCCATGTCATGACTAATGCATCCAACTATGTCTTAGGAGCCATACTTACACAGTTAGATGACCAGAAACATCCCTATTACATCCACTATGCAAGTAAAAGTATAGCTAGTGCACAACTTAACTACACTACTATAGAAAAAGAATTAATGATATCAGTGTTTGCACGAAAAAAATTTAGACACTATGTATTGGGGTACAAAGTATTCATACACACAGATCATAGTGTCATCCGGTTCCTCATGAATAAGCCAATGGTAAGCCCTCGTATTATACGATGGCTTGTAATCCTACAAGAGTTTGATCTAACAATGATCGATTGTAAAGGCATCGAGAACGTAGTTGCTGATCATTTATCTTGGTTGCACTGGGACAACAAAGAGGATGAGTATCCCATTTCTGATCACTTCCTTGATGAGTTCCTGTTTACTGGTGTAGTGAATAACCAATCACCCATGGAGACAAATTAGTACAATAGCATTCTTACCTATCTCCTTACTCAACAAACACTGCAAGAGCTAAACCTCAAGAAGAAACAACAGTTTCTTCATAGAGCCAAGTACTTTATGGAGATCAATGGACAACTTTACAAAGTATGTCCCGATGGCTTGATTCGATGGTGTGTTCCCAATAGAGATCAATTGAGAGTTCTCCAATATGCTCATTAGGGCCCTTGTTGGGGTCATTATGCTGGGAGATAAATAGCCATTAAGATCCTACTTGTAGGGTATTATTGGCCTACCTTGTTCCGAGACACCCATCAATTCATCCAATCTTGTGAGCACTTCCAACGTGATGGGGAAATGATTGCGATAATAGAGGGTCTGCAATAATGGATTCAATTGTTAGAATCCTTTCACATTTCGGGAATCGATTTAATGGGGTCCATTACACCAATGTCCAATGGAAAAGCTTACATCGTAGTTTCCGTAAACTACTTAACGAAATGGGTCGAAGTAGCTGCTGTTAAAGATTGCACATCATCTATATCTGCATGATTTGTTCAACAACAAGTCGTCAATAGGTTTGGTGTGCCACGTGCACTTATCTCAGATAATGGTACACACTTTACAGGTGCAACTTTTTGGAAGTTAATGCAATGCTTAGGGGTTGAGCAAAAATTGACTACACCATACCACCCCCAAGCAAACAGTCAAGCCGAGTTCACCAACAGGGAGATTACTAAGATATTGACTAGAACCATTAGCAAGTATAGACGAGACTGGAGCACTAAACTAAATGATGCTCTTTGGGCATACCGCTCCACATGGAAACTCCCTATAGGCTACTCTCCCTACAAGTTAGTGTATGGAAAACTTCCAATGCTCCCTATCCAAATTGAGCTCTGTACACTAGCCATGGCATGTGACCTCAACCTTGACCTTGAACTAGCACAAAAACAAAGGTTGATGACTCTTAACTTGCTAGACAAGAACCGATTAGCTTCCTTGTCATCTAATGAGTTGCACAAGGCATTTAATAAACAACGTCATAACCTAAAAATCAAGAAAGCTAAGTATCAACCAGGAGATAAGGTTCTCTACTGGAACCCCACACATGTGTCACAATGTACTAAACTCCAAACACTATGGGAAGGACCTTACATTGTCTATGCAACTTTTCCTTCAGGAGCCATGACCATATATAAACTTGAGAGCTCGGATAAGAGACTGTTAATCAACGTGTGACAAACAAAACCATTCCATGAGTTGAAGATAGCCAGAACATATGCTACCTCTGTAGGTAGGCAACCTTTCTCATTATTTTGGATCTCCTCCTTCCAAGTTAGTCATGGGGGAGATGGCCACCTTCACTAATCATTGAAGGCCTTCAATTCTTTCTAAGTTTTTTTTTTACATATTTTTTCTTTTTACAATTTTTGTTTTGCACATTTCTTTAATCTTTCTTGTTTTTGTTTTACACCATCATTCATATTTTTACCATTTCTTTGTGTGATTACTTTATTTTATTTTATTCATCACCCAATAAGTGTTCATGATGGTGGCATGAATAATATCATATGGATTGCTAATGTTTGGATTTTACCTTTAAAGTATGATGTTGATATTATGGTATGGTTCTTATGATTAAATAGGCAATGAGTCCACGTCATTCATACATCCATAAAATCCTATGGTCTCCCTTGGCTTGGAACTGTACAGTCCCTTTTCTCTAATAAAACTGTTAACGAAATGGTGGCTGAGTATTTCTCAAACTAAGGAAGGACTCAAGGGATGAAAAGGGTGTGACTTCAAAAGCATTCGATGCATTTGTATTGGCTATTCTCTTGAGTGCTTGGATGCTTTTTTCTTGGGTTTTCTGTTGTTCTGACCATTCATCAAATCACCAGAAGTTGAGTACATAAAAATAAGTCTTTGCATGGTGTGGTTCTCACATGAAAAACACAAAAAAAAGGAGAAAAAATTGAGAATTCAAAGCACACCCTTTAGACACAATAATCAAATTGGGCTACACACACTGGTTATGGCACTAGAAAGACATGTTACCCATGCCTAAAGGTTCCCTCTAACTAAGGCCCTTTCTCGCTTCCTGGTTCTCCATCTCGCTCTCCTCAGAATAGTGGTGAATTTTTGTAGAGGCATTCTTATTTCTTCAAGAGGATGGGTTGGTCAAATGTGTTGATGCGAGGTCACTGAATGTGGATTGTTGAGCCTGGATTTGGAATGAGTTCTACTCGGTCACATTAACCATGAAACACACAAGGGATTTTACAAAACCTTGTTCTTGGGTTTCTGTTCCATTCACTCCTCTCCACCTTTCTTTTCCATCTCTCACCTCATTGTCGATTTTATCATTAGTCTGTACCTTGGTTGATGCATGGTTTTTCCTTAGTAATTTTGTGTGGGTAAGTTTTTAACTCTTACTTCCAAATAACATTCCTAGAGCCTATGGACTCTTCAGTTTGTTGGTCTGTCAGGGCATCAAAGGCATGAGCCTGCTTTTGGGAGGACCCACTAGCATTCCTTTCGAGTGCACTTGTTGACTTCTTTCCCTTAAACATTTCCTGCAATCAACAATTTTTTGTTTCATCCCCATCCATGACATCCATTTTTTTCGCATTGTAGTTGTTACTTTTCTCCATCTTTCTTATTCCTTATCTTTTTCCATCCTATCGTTGTCGGAGATTCACTTTTAGTCATGGGGGCCCTAGCACAATTTTTTCAATTTTTCCTAACCCCTACACCTTAGGTAGTCACCAGTGTTAAAACTCCAGAATCAGTATCTACCATAATCACAACTCAACCAAAGCACTTTACATTGAGGCAAGGTATCAACCCCATTGTGATGTATCTACCCTTGCTCATTTGTGACTATGTTGTGTGTGCAGATGGTGATCGTACAACAATGGACTAGGCCTGAAGGAAACACTCGAGATGGACCAAAATTGGAATGTTTACGAAAGGAGTAAGATTGGTGGCGTGGCTATGGATAAACAATGGAGGGCCCAATCTTGGCATCGGCAACAACACATCTTATTCTTTTCTCTCTCTCCTTCTCTCCTAGTTGTCAAATAAGGCTGGATGTCATTATGTACAGTGTTCACTTTTGTGGTCATGAACACTAATGTTGTCATGTATTGTATTGTTGATCCATTCACTGGGCACATTAAGTCTATCACCTCGTCCATAGTCAATGGTCATTCAGTTAATAATCCCATACCTTTCCAATATTTTGTAAGGAGCTCAAGGACGAGTTTTCATTCAGTCATGGGGGTATGATGAACTGCGATATTGCGTATGAGATATCAGATCAGCCATGTGATGTCGGATACCCGATATCATGGCCCGTCTCTTTGCCTATAAATAAGAGGTAGCACCCTTGGTTTCAAACAGTTAGAAGTTAATCCCTTAGCCAAACTCTTACCATTTTTTCCTTCCAGAGTTAGAATTATTTCTGTGTGCCCGCAGTAGGGGTCATAGAATGAACAGATCTTTATTCGAGCATTGTGTACTTGAGCACACTTTGTGTACAACAATAAAAACAAACTTTATGATAAGCCTTGCAACATACAGAATAGATTAATTAGTGTTAATTATTGTTTAATGCTTTCTTAGTTAATTAATGATCTCTCTCACCTTACAACTCTCTTAGTTAAATACAACTTGAGCATGCGTGTAGCGCTTGGTAACCCAGCAACATTGCACCGGTTCAAGATGTGTACAGTGAGTCAGTTAAGAGTAATTAGAACTTAGCTAATGAATAGTTAAATTAGATTAGTTACTTAGTTATCTCTCCCCTCCTTACTAGTGCAAGATATAAAACACATAAAAGCCATAAAAATCATATGCTTCAAGCTTACTTAACCATACAAGCGTGACATACAAGTAAGTTTGAGAAAACAACAATTAATCAACCTCTTATTGTTCCACAAAGGCGCATAGGCACTTAGTCCTTTGCAACAGATCATATATTTTCTTACATGTTTTGTCACTCAATCTTTAAGTGGAATATTTCAACATAATATTTGTGTGATCTTTTTCATGGAGTTAGCATATAGATCATTTTATTGAATTTGTTTTTGTATTTCATGAAATACAGCTCTCTCTAATAAATTGTACCTCCAAAGTAATGAGAGAAATTGTAGAGTTCCTCCAAAGTAATGAGATAGGTCATTGGATCAACTTACCAAGAGAAGAGTGCATTTGCAAAGCAAACAAAGCATAGAAGATGAAGAACATATCTTTCTATTTTGCCCATTTTTGGCCGAATGAATTATAATACTAATTGTAATCTATTGATTTTTTGATGAAGAACATATTGCCACTCTTTGGTCAAATGAACTATAATACTAATTGTAATCTATTGTTGAGGCTTTGTAAGAGTCCAACAAATCCTTTGTAATTTCCTCAACTTAATAAAAATTTCCAATTTCCAAAGTTTCAAATACCAAAGTTGACCTAAAGATTATAAATTAAAAAATCATAAACTTTTTAAAAATTATATCACAACATCTTCCCACTTAAGACCACGTTGCTTCACTCATTAAATTTTTTAAATTTTAAAACTTCAGTTAAAATTTAAAGATTAATTTAGGACATTTCATTGATCAATCCAAACATTATTGAATTGCAAGTACCCATCCATCTAAAAAACAAAATTCAGAGAATTATCCTCAAAAGAGGAGTAGATACTCGTACAGACTACCTACAAAGCAATGACGACAAACTTTCTTCCCTGAAAATCCAACACCGTAAACATAAATTAAGACATTCACAATGGGAAATTCTGGGGACTTGGTCAACGATTAAACCAAAATCTCGTAGATGGACTTGACGGACGTCATTTGCCAAGCCTTGAGAGATTTGAGTTTGATGAAAGATTTGGCGTGGTGATTGAACACAAACAGCTGCACATCATTACCCACTGCCTTAGTTGGGTAACTTCTTGACGTAATGCAAGTCTTTCCCCCTTCTGCAAAGCTTTCAACAATGGATCTGTCAACCTGCAAAAAAAAAAAAAAAAACCATCAATAATATCAGACTAAAGCAAACCTGCAAGGCTTTCAATACAATTCATATAATGATAGCAGCAAAAGATCACAGCTTTTACCAGAACCCTCAATGACAAAGAATCCTGCTGTTCTGCATGTGTTACGAAACCACCGTAGCTCGTCAAATCGGCGTCCTTTTTCAGAGTAGATCTGTGTTGGGAAAACCGAAATTTACATTAAATTACTTCTTGAAATAAAACTTCCATAAAAGTTTTTGGGATTTATGCATGGAATTGAGCAAAGCAGGAAATAGAGTTAAAACCATAAACTTACTTGCTTTGATCGACACAGAGAGCAACCTTGGTATGAGATTGGTTAGACTTGTCGGAGAAGAATTTGAAGAGAACAGAGGATCTTTCCTTGAGATCGTGTGACGCCAGAACCATGAGCCCAAATCCACCACTGGTGAAATCTTCAGCTTTGGAAGAGGCCTCTGTGCATAGAGCCTGAGCTGTTTTAGTGGCCAGTCCTTCCACCTCGGTGAACAACGATTTCTTCTTGCCAATCACCTCAAATTCGACCTCTACATCCACCTGTTCAATGCAGACTACCATTGTCAGAGTTCGTAAAGCAATTCAGGAGAATGAAAGCAATCATATCTAATTTTTGAGGACATAGAAAATGTAAAGTGTTGGTAGGGTTGCCGATATAATTGATCTTTGAAAGCAGTGTTACTGACCTGGGCTGCCCCGGTGGAGAATTCAGTCTCCACTTGATGGCGAGAACCGGGTTTGAGTACAAGATTGGACATGGATTTGTTTTTTATACGCTGAGATTCTACTTCTTTGACAGGCCAAAGAATAAGGCTGCTTTTGGTTTCCGTATCCAGATACACCTGCCTTGGAATTGCCTGCACCCATCAATCACTGTTTCTAGTCAACAACTTTTATTTATGCACAATCTCCTTTACTTGGAATGATTCATCGAAAACGGAAGTCTTGACAAATTAGGAATTAAATCTGTTGAACTACTCAATGTTCATAAAATAGTGGAATATAGATGAAAACTGGCATTATGATCAACCCTGAAAGGCAAACGAATCTACAATGTAACTGGTTATTCCAATAATTACAGTGTAACCTACAAATGATAAAAACCAGCGAAATTCGAAAATTCTAGGGGCTTCAGGATTTAGTTGTATGAGCAGCGATGATTGTCAACCTAGTTGCAGAATTTAAGCAAATTTTTTTAAGATTTTGGAATTTGTAATTATCCTTTACGTGCCTACTAGGTCATCCATGACGATTGAAAGCTCCCTGGCTTCTGCTCGATAAAAGTTCCTGAATTATTGATATCAAGCAAGGAAAACGTTGCTAGGCTTGCTTGTGGGTATCTTTAACATTGGCAATTGATAGACCACTTTCATCAATCAAGGAAAAAGTTGTTGGGTTTGCTTGTGGGTATCTTTTTCATTGAAAGTGCTCAGACCACTTCCATGGCGCGCAGACAAGCAACAACCAAATGCAGACACAAGATCAATTGCCCACTAAGCAGAAAACTGCAAAAATTAGTCGGCTTCTAAATTTTCACTCTGCAGTAGTCTGGACAATGACCCAAAGTGTTCATTCTTGCCAACCAGAACCTCAACTGTATAGGCAAATGGTGAAGAATCATTTCCACAGCAATCATTACTTGCAACAAAGATGTGCCCACATTTGAAAACAACCAAAGAATGAAACTAATCCAGGAAAAACAAAACAGATAAGCAAAGGTAAAGAAAAAAACTGACCATAACACCGGCCCAGCCACGAGCAACATCATCAGCAACACTGTCAGACTCATTGATCCAGCCCCACAGAATTCTGCGGTTGGTGCTGTAATCAAAGAAGGTCTTGGAGGCATAAAACTTGCCATAATCATAGCGCAACCCATTAGGACTTTCAACAGAGTCTGTATCCGGAGTATACACATTCTTCTTGGGATTATATTTACCAACGGTGTAGTAATCAACCTTGGTATTATCCAGACTGTTCTTCAGCACATGCTTAACCCTACGACCATAAACATTGGTTGCTAGGCCGCGGGTTTCATGGAGATCAACAGGGAAAAAATCTGGGCACTCCCACATGCCCGTGGTGGGAGCTGAGTGCAGTGGATGAGAGAGTTTTTCCCACTTTTTGAAATCTTTGCTGACATAGATCAGAGCTTGGCCAATTTGGTTGAAGTTCTGGCGTTTGTTTCCGATGAGCAAACTCCACTTGCCATCTGGACCCAACCATGCCGTTGTTGGATCACGGAATGAACTTATGTTTATGCTTTTGTCTGGGACCGCTATAGGATTTTCTGGAGATTTCTTCCAATCTGTAAGCAGCGGGTCTGATGGATCCACTGGCTCAGCCATTAGAAGCACCTGCAATCAGAATCGTTATTAGGATTACACAAGTTTAAAAGCTTGATCCTGCAACTTGTAAGTTCAGATTTCAGAAGCCCTTTTAGTGAGGAATCGACTTTGAAAGAAACGTTACAGAATCTGCAATTTGAGAATTCAGAATCCACAGAGCTACTACTCGTGAAAAAGGTCCAAGACATTATTATTATTGGTCGGTGAATTTTTTGTGTTCTTTTATTAACAACTTGTTTCATGTTCGTAAATGACAGAGGAATCCTGCATACCACCAATATGGTTTTAGAAACACGAGGCTGGATGTGAAGTCTGACCAGAAAAAGCCAAACTTTGAATATAAAATGATTCAAGTAGCAGAGATTTCTGTTGCCGTAATGTAGTTCTGGAACAACCAGATCACTTAAATTAAAAGCAACTAAGACGTATCCAACCGAAATTGCGAAAAGCTTATCACAACTCAGAAAGTTCTAGGTTAATACTTTAATACGCTCTCTTTTGTGGAAAAGATTGAAAAGGCAACAAACTCCGAGAAATCTGATGATCTGTGGAGAAACAAACAGACAATAAACCTCTCCAAAAGCTCTGAGATTTTGAACAGATGCAAGAACACAATACGTATACGCACACGAAGCATTCCGACATCAAAAAGTCTAAAAGCATTCTCGCCAAACTTTTATTTATCCACATCCGGAAAAGCTACTTGTCATGCAACGATTGCCATCTGTTGACGGGTCAATCTAATATACAGCGAAAATCGAAATTAGGCAAAGATGTGTAGGTAAAAATCTTCAAGAGATAGAAAGAGATTTCATACCTGAACTGATTCATTTGTATTTCCTGTGTACAAAATAACGGGACTAGCGGTGCCATGATTGTGGAGGAAGGTGGCAGAGCCGGACCAGGCCCCGTTTTGATCGTACCAGTCGTTCGGAAAAATCGCTGCTCTTGACAAGTGGCGCCAATTCATTAGATCTTTCGACACCGCATGGCCCCATCGTATCATTCCCCACACCGCCGAGGATGGATTATACTGGTAAAACAGATGATAGTATCCCTTGTAGAACATGGGTGCTGCACAATTTTACAAAAAACAAATCCATATCAATAAGTTGTTCGCAAGGGTATGAAGATGCTCACGCTGATCTTAAAACAGTAAACTATGATGCAGTTTTCAAAAGCATTAAATGGGAATTGCTGTTTATGGTTCCGAGGAAAATGCTCTTGGGTGATGAAAAAAATTGGAAAAAGAACTACGTTCTTCCTAAAATTAGCAAAGTTGACTTGTTTTCAGCAGGGCTGCATGGAAACATTCAGTTGGAATTTAAAGATATTCTCTGCAATCATCAAAGGTATTGCAGGCAGAGAAAATCGAGCATTCAATGGGAGTCTGTTACGAACGCATCCTATGATTCATAGCAAGAATCTAAAGAATTGCAAGATAGGCATGAAGACAAAACAAACAAAAAGCGTGATTTCGGAAAGGAAAAAAAAAACGCAGATGATCTGTGCAGTTGGGGGTTGTAACTGTACTTAGTTCAACTGTACCGAACGAAAAATACAAAATACGAAAGAAACCATCACAGAATGCTGTAATGCTTACCGTTTGGATCTGAAGCAGAAGTCCATCCCCCAGACAGTTCGGCAATTCCAAGAGAAAACACAAGTAATATTAGCTCCAAAAACTTGAACCCAACCGATAAATAATCCTAAACACGTTTAAATGTTTCCAATCCAAAAACAAAAAAGAACGAAACTGAGCTATAACTCTAGAAGATGGTACACTAACCGTTCATCCAATGGCTGACGGGCTGAAAATGGTAGCCGGTTCTGTAATTATCCTGCGGCGGAGTCACACCTTTATTGGCCTGGGCAAGGGATTCCAGATACGCAGAATCGAATGTTCGGTGAGAAGCTCTGCAAGTGCTTGCGCAGAGACCCACAACCAGAAGCGCCATTAACAAACAACTGAAGGTGCCGGCCATTGTTGCAGAGCTCTGAAACTGCAACACGGAAGCCACAAATAACAAACTTGTTTACTGGGTCGCCTGTTTTTCCTGCCAAAGCTCTGGATCCGGCTCCCTATTTATGGAAAAGAGCAGTAAAGATCGCCAGAGAGAAGGATTTGATTAACTAGGTCGTCCAGGACACCTACCATGCACGAGTTTCACTTTTTTGCTCTACAAAATGGAAGGAAATTTCGTGGAACAAAGCTCGCACACGAACACAAAAACACATTCAAACTGCAACCTTATGGTTAATAAGTTAAACTAAAATTGGGATCCTATGCTTTTTGAAATTTTATGGATAAGACGGCTACAATATCGAGAGCCACGATACCTGCGAAGGATATGTACGAGGTCTCTTCTGTTGGTGCGAAGGATATGTACGAAGTCTCTTCTGTTGGGGCGTTGGCAAGTTGTCCGATAACAAATTTCTTTGGATTGCCCCGCTGGAATGATTAGCCAAGGATAAGCCAACCCAACTCAGTGTGATTGAGAGTTTTCTGTGGATTTTCGATGTTTTCGAATTTCAGGCAAGTTAGGGAATTTCAAGGCACATCACTTGCGTTAGATTCACGTTAGATTCGGAAGAACAGTAGTTCAATTCATATCTAACTTTAGCTGGCGTTAAATTAGTTTGGGTTAGAGCAAAAGTCCACAAAATTAGCAGATTTGAGCTTTTTCATTTTGTTTTGTTTTGTTTTTTTAAATCTATTGTAGCTTTTTTGTTATGTGAAGTTATTTATTTATCTTTTTACTTGGAAAACTTGGGGCTGGTAGCATAGCCCCTAGGGCAATGTGATCCACTTTAAGAGTGTCTTACCATATAAAGTTACTTCAACCAAAAAGTTAAGGCAACATCAAATCTAATCCTACATGACATATGAATGAGGTATTAACTTAGTAGTGAGAGCCTTGGCATGGAACCCTAGGTCATAGGTTTGATTCCAAAATGCAATGCTCAATTATAAATTAAGAAAACAATTTTGTAAAAGGAATTTTGAAACTACTCCATGCAATAGATTCAAAAGGGTCTTAGTGGACATAAGTAGAACATTCAATTTCCTTTTGCTTTAGCATATGTGTTCCTTTAGTGAAAAAAAAAATTCTTAGATATTAATACCTCTGCTAGAAGGCCAAGAAAATGTACATGTGATCCACCATAAGAGAAGCCTATTCCACTCCATTGTTGCTCTACTTATAAGTCTATAGAATTGAACATGCAACCCTTCTTATCAAAGATGTACTATTCTATTCAACATGTAATGGAAATCTTGGTTACACATAAATCAACAATACATTTTGCCTTGACATATATGTTCCCCTTTGTGGAAAATAGGAATTCTCATATGTTCTAGTGCCTTCACTAGGTGGCCAATGTTAGTTGTAGAAGATAGTTTTGATGGTTATTTGCAGATTGATAATTGTGCTTTCTCTTAAGCTTTTCTTAGGTGGAATCAACCTCTCTGCCAATAAAATTGATGGGTGAAAAATACTACAAATCATGTACTTGCCACATTTATTTATTTTTCAATAATAATTTTACTTTTTCTTAAATTTAGTTTTTTTCTCTTCCACTAACGGTTTGTACCGTGAAATACGAAATCAAGAATGAATCATTATAGACATTAGAAATATCGCAGGTTACTACTACAAATCATGTACTTGCCACATTTATTTATTTTTCAATAATAATTTTACTTTTTCTTAAATTTAGTTTTTTTCTTTTCAACTAACGGTTTGTACCGTGAAATACGAACGGTTTGTACCGTGAAATACGAAATCAAGAATGAATCATTATGGCAGGTTACTGTTTAGATTCACGGAGAATGGGATAGACATCATCTGGAACCTAACAAATAGGATAAGGTTTAGATGTGATAGGGTAAGAAGCTCGCAAATCGCCGACATGAACGACCCTCTTGATTCGTATTGCTATACTATCGATTAAAATCCACCAAGCTTAGATTTCGGTTTTGTTTTTCTTAAAATTTCTTTTTTCAGTCATGGGTTGTTAATCTATTGGTAAATTTTTTACGCATGTTATGGAACTCTGGCAATTCCGTGGGTTTGCATTTAAGTAACAATGATTTTCCCGTTGTTTCATTTCTATTTCCAGAAAACAGAAATTTTACAAAGATTTAGCTTATTTTAGCATCATAATCCATCTCAGTTTTATACCGGCAATAAATGCCTTTTCCTTTCTATCTCAATCCTGATGTTGATATGATATTTACTGTGTTCACCGACATACATTATCTGCTCAACCGTGTATCTGGAACCCATCAATGTATGTTAAGGGTCTGTTAAGACTCTGTGATATGGGAAAACGCAGTTAAATTGTCAACATAATTGGCCCTCCTCCCTAATGCGTACTACTACACCATGACAGAAATGGCTAAAACTTATGTAAAGTTTTCCTTTTTGTTGGCTGCCGAGAACTGCTAATTTTAATATGGGCTTAGCCTTCCAGTTTTGTTACTTTACGGCTAACTGTTTCTAAGTCGTGGAAGCACGACAACTACGAACAAATTGAAACGGATAATTTCATCGAAGTTTTGGACTTCCCAAAAACTTTGCAGTGCCATCTGTAGATACATTGAATCCAAGCGGAAGATAATGTCGCCCGTAGCACAGGGTACGAACAAAATCCAGCACCAAAAGCCTGCTATACAGTGCCTGGCTATACCTCTCACGGCTGATTCCTCACCTTGTGCTTATTTTGTTTTTTCTACTATTGCCTCCAGCAGGATCAAGATTCGCTGACATATCCAAAAACGTCCAGTTGCTTATGTTGATCAGTCTCGCTCACGACCGACTTTTCTTACACTGGTTATGCAAAAACCAACATTGGATTTCACGTCTTGCATATCTCTGATATTCTCATATTCCTTATGCCGTGTATCATAACTACAAAATAAGTAAAAAAACACTGGTACTACCAATATAAACACAGGTTTAAACTTCGAATAGTCTCCATCGCATGTGTGGCCGCCCATGGAATAAGGCAGGCTTGGTTGGTTGGTTGGGTCTGCAGCAGCCATGATAGCAGAGAAGACACGTTTTAGGTCACGAAACACGCACAAGTTTAAGGCAAGCAGAAATCTTGGTCACGTTACAATTGTTAGTATTTTAACATATTTTGAAGCAAGTTCAAAAAGCGTTCGTCGTTGATACAGCAAAGTAATTTTTAAGAGACAAACCGTGGGCGTTGGTTGGAACATACCGNAAACCGTGGGCGTTGGTTGGAACATACCTTGGTTTCAAAAGCAGAGTGTGATCACTAATTAAACGAGATTAAAAAACAAATGGCTACTTCTTCTGGTGGTTTTTCTTTGCTGGTTTCGGTCCCGGTTGCGCCCTTACTACGTCTTCGCATGGGACATTTTTCCAAGGTGAAAACCTGTTCTTGATTAGATTTAACATTAGGGAGGATATGCTTGATAAGATTCAACATCCGGGAGAGCATGATTCACATGACTCCAAAGCATACGTGTAGCATTTGCTTATTTTTGTTCTAGTTTCGGGAATGCCATTTTTGGATCCGCAAACTTTTCTTATGTTAAAGACTTCATCTTTTGGTGTTTGTNTTTTTGGATCCGCAAACTTTTCTTATGTTAAAGACTTCATCTTTTGCTGTTTGTTTTTTTTTTAATTTTTGTTACATTGTATAAACTTATGTTTTATAAGGTTCAAAATATTGTAGAATTGTAAGAATTTTTATGATGCACTCGACTACAAATCATACTTGTAGTTACAAAAATTTTTAAAGGAATTTTAAATGAATTCCTCATCATCATTATCATTCTAGTTTTGTCCCAACAAAATAAGGTTGGCTACATAAATTCTTTTTTGCTATTCATCTCTATGAAGAGCTAGATCCTTATTTATTTGAAGTTTCTTCAAATCATCTTCAATTGTTTTTTCCCATGTCTTCTTTGATTTTCCTTTCCATGGCTTTCCTAGGATAGTGATGTAGCAACCTTTGTTTATAGGCTCATTATTTGATCTTCTTTGCACATGTCCAAACTATTTATGTTGCCATTCTTGTAGCTTATTTGAAATAAAAGAATCCTAAAGGAATTGTGATAACTAAAACTATAATTAGATATTCTTAGAGAAATTGTTGCTCATAAAGTATTAATATTAAATTGAATTTTTTTTAAAGGAAACGTGATTCAAAATTAACAACAAGAATCCAAAACACTCCATTTGTGATACTTTGGATAGAATGGTGATTGTCATGAAGCATGGGTGTAAATTCTCTATTGATCATTCGCAGACATTATGGCAAGAGCTACACAATCTTCCTCACTTCACCATTGACCTCTTCAAAGGAATCAATTACCAAACCTTAAGATGGTTTTATTTAAAAAGGGTTAGAGATGATTTTGTTTTGAAAAGGGTTAGGGACCAGCAATGCATTATAGTGTCTACATGTATTACGCAAAAGCAAGCTCAGTGATATCAGCATAACATAATTAGCACTTTTTTCTTTTGGATTCCATTCCTAGAGAAAATTTCATTATGGGTACACTATCAATGACCATGTTCTATACTTTGCATCACTTTGCTCAAAAGTAATAAATGAAGTTTTTTCATTAATTCCTTGATCATTTGAGAAGAAATCCCTCTTTTTGGAAAATTTAACTCTAGGTATCACTAATAGTGGACAAAGCTTCTAATACTACATTCAGTCTATCCTCTTTTGGATTCATCTCTCAAGGTTTCCTATGGAGATGTGGGATCAGGAGGTTTTCTTTGTCATTAACAATGAGTTCAAAGAAGCCATTACTCTCAACAACCCTATATCTAACAAATCCTGGCTTGTTGATGCTTGCATGTGTGTTTACACTTCTTTCTCAACAAAAGTTCACTTGAAAATCTTACTCATTAGACCTCATGGAAAGATTCACCAACTGATAGAGTTTGAAATTTTCCTAATTGGTATAGGCACTATCTCATGTTTGGCCATATTGCTAAGTAATGCCTAGAATTGTAGTTTAAAACATGTTCAACCTAGTGGCATGTGCATCAATCCCTCTCCCTCACCATCCCCCATAGCCCAACCTAAGGCCATAATCATAGGCTCAACTATAATTTCCCTATCCACTACTACAAGACACTCCTTAATGGTTTCCATCCTCTTGGATACACCACTTTTTGTTGTCTCAAATCCTCAATCGTATATTATTTTGTCCATCATTCCTCTCCCTTAGACTTTCTTTCTTTTATAAACCCTCAACTTGGTTTTCCATTTTTTGTTTCCTTCATCCCATTAACTTTCTTCACTCTTTTTCTTATTCATGTATCATACTCACTAGTATATCAGTTTCCATAGAGACTATGAAAATGAAACAAGCAAAGAAGTACTTACGCTAATTCCAAAATAAACACCCTTTAGGTCATGCATTTTCTATGACTATTTTGGGTTTCACTATTGTCAATTTGAAGATGTCAATGGCCAATTTAGGTGTTGCCATTCTTGGAATTTCTACCCTAGCTTTTAAGTCTTGTCCTACATTTCCCTATGCATGCACAACAATGTCACTCCATTGCACATAAAAATATGGATGCTTTACTATAAATTTTCCTACTATAGAACCGTATGAATAAACACATAAAAATGCATCTACATTAGTAATTACTACTTCGAATGTTGAGGATAATGACCTTGGTTACATGCGTAAAATGATATCCCTTGCTACTAAGATGAAGATAGATATCCTTTGCATTCAAGAGAATAAGTGGATAAATCCTTTGTTCATGCTACCTCACAATTGGCAACCACATATTATCATCCTCAATCAAGGTTCCCTTGAACTTGTCATTGTTGGGTAGCCTCACATCTAACTTGAAGCATTGCACCTAAGCCATACACACTTATCTTTCTACTAGTAGAATTTCATAATCATTGGTGTGGTTCAATCTTCAAAGAAAGGAAATTACTCTTATTAAAGGAGCTTCACTAGCATATTGCCTAGAGTTCTCACATCATACTTATTAATGATTTCAACGCAATGCATCATCCTAGTGAATGAACCTTTGGTTTAAACATGGAGTGGCACTTGCTTCTTCAAATGGAGGAGGCCACTAGCATGATTGAATTAGTACTTGTTGGTGGTTCTTTTATGTGGCACATTCCTACTAAAAACTCTTCTATTTAGGCATTGTGAATTGACAAGTTATGGATCTTCCCCTCTGATGAGCCGTGATATCACGTACGCGATATCGCATCCACCACACAATATTGTGTCTTGCCTCAACTTCTATAAATAAGAGGCGGTACCCTTGGTTCTAGATAGTTAGACTTAGACCCTTAGCCAAACTCTTGCAATTTTATTAGTCCAGAGTTAGAATAATTTTTGTGTGCCCGTAGTAGGAGTCATAGAGTGAACGGATCTTTATTCGAGCAATTTGTACCTAAGCACACATTTGTGTACAACAATAAAGATGAACTTCATGATAAACCTTGCAGCATACAGATTAAGCTAATTAGTAATTAATTATTGTTGAATGTTTAATGCTTT
>MNCI01032084.1:27153-43390 GCA_015680685.1 Gnetum montanum | reverse complement strand
ACCTTGTTCTTGGGATTCCATTCCATTCTCTTCTCTACATCCTTCTCTCCATTGTTCACCTCATTATCGGTTGTATCATTAGTGTATATTTTGGTAGATACATTATTTTCTTTTTGGTAAATTCTTGTTCCAAATAACATTCCCAGAGCCTACGGACTCTTTGAATGTGTGTTTGTTAGGGCATTAAAGGCATGAGCCTGCTTTGGGGAGGACCCACTGACATTCCTATTTGGGACATTAGTTAAATTGTTTCCATCTTGACATCCATTTAATCAATGCAATATTTGTCCCTTTTTATCTATCTTTCTTACTCCTTCTATTTCTCCATTCTAACGCTACTAGAGGTTCGCGATTAGTCATGGGGGTACGGGGCCCGATTTTTTCGATTTTCTCGTAGCCCCAATTTTTTTTTGATTTTCTTCCTAACCCCTACGCCTTTAGTAGTCATCATCACTATATCTCCCGATCCATATCAGCCATACCACAACTCAGCCAATGGACTAACACTGAAGCAAGGTATCAATTACATGATGATTCATTTACCCTTGCTAATATAAGATTTTGTTTTGTGTGCAGATGGCGATCATGCAATAACGGACCGGATCTGGAGGGAACACATGGAATGGAGTAGCGCTACAGTAGCTATGCAAGGAGCAAGATCAATGGCATGCTTACTGATGGACAACGGAAGGCGCAATCTTGGCATTGGCAGCAACAAACCTTCTTTCTCTCTCTTTCTTTCTCAGCTGCCAACTAAGGCCTGATGTCAATGTAATAAGGTGTTCACCCTTGTTGTCATGAACACCAGTTGTTGAGTCTTGTAATGATGATCCGTTCACATGTCATCCCATTAGTTCCATTCCCCTCAATAATTCCATACCTTCCTAATATTATTGTAAGAAACTTGAGGACGAGTTTTCATTTAGTCATGGGGGTATGATGAGATGTAATTTGCATAGGTCACAATATCGTGTCGTCCCTTGCGATATCACGTACACGATATCGTGGTCCGTCGTCATATCTATAAATAAGAGGCAGCTCTCTCTTGTTTCCTCATCCTGAGTTAGAAGTAGGGAAACTTTGGTAGTTTGATCACTCTAGAGATAGAATATTTTCCATGTGCCCGCAGTAGGAGTCCTAAAGTGAACAGATCTTTATTCGAGCACCAGTGTACCTAAACACAAGTTGTGTACAGCAATAAAGAAGAACTTCCTGGATAAACCTTGCAGTGCATGGAATAGGATTTTATTTATTGCTTTCTCGCTCACCCTTAAACTCCTAGATTGCGAAATGAGTACGACTTGATTACGAGCATCTAAGGATGTGTATGGATAGTCAAGGAATTGGCTGCTCATCACAACGCGGTATGAGTACGACTTGATTACGAGCATCTAGTGTGACTACTTGGTAACCCAGTGGCGTATTCAAGATCTACGCTTGGTAATCCCAGTGGTAGTCATGCACAAAGATGTGTACAGTTAGTCAAGGAATCAGCTGCTCATTGTACTTAGGCTAGATTAGCTTTCTCAACCCTTTTCTCCTAGTTAAGTGCCTCAATACGACCACTTTGAGCACGTGAGTTACACATGGTGATCCTAGTAACGATTAGCATTTGGTAACCACGATTGCATCGGTTTAGGGTATGTACGATAAGTGGGAACGGATGCTGACGCTAGGTAATTTAGACTTAGTCATTAGTTAGAGTTAGTTAATTGCTTCAACCCTTCACCTCGATAGCATAGGAGATAAAACATAAAAGACCATAAAAATCATATACCTCAGACTTACTTAACCATACACCGCGACAACCACAAGTAAGTCTGGGAAGACAATGAATGATTAACTCCAAGTATTCCATGGGGCATGTAGGCACTTAGTCTACGAATTTCAACCAGATCGCGCATGCTATGCTCATTTCATATGGTTGAGTGTAGGGGTACCTCACCACTCATCACTCAGAAAGAAGAGGTCTTGTCCTAAATCCAAGGCTTGTGAGAGAGAAATCTTGTCAAGCCAAAAGATATCTCGTATGATTATGAACAATTCCAAAATGATAGTTCCAAGATGGAAAATAGTCAAGGAAGATAATATCAAGATTAGAAATAGTTGAGAATATCCAAGTTGATCATAGGAAAGTGATGAGTGGCAAGGTATCCCTACGCTCAACCATACGAATATGAGCATACATGCACGATCCAGTCGAATTCCAAGGACTAAGTGCTTATGTGCATTCACATAACCTGGATAGGTTAGTCAATCGTTGTCTTCCAAGCTTACTTGTATAGCATGATTGTATAGTTAAGTAAACTTGAAGTATATGATTTTTATATATTTTCTAATGTTTTATGTCCTGGTGCTACAAAGGGAGAAGTGAACTAATTAAGTGACTAATTTAATTTAACTAATTGACTATGCTCTAACTAGTCCTAATACCAACATCTATTCCCACTTGCCGTACACATCCTAAACCAATGCAACACTATTGGGATTACCAAACGCTAATCATTACTGAGATTAAAGTGGTCGTACTAAGTGTGCTTACTTGGGAGAGTTAACAAGGTGAGAGAGAACATTAATTGACTAAGGAAAGCATTAAATAACTGTAAATAACATTAAATAAGCTATTCTGAATGCTGCAAGGTTTATCACAAAGTTCATCTTTATTTCCAACCATAAGGTGTACTTAGGTACATAATGCTCAAATAAAGATTTGTTCACTTTATGACTCCTACTGCGGGCACTTAGAAATAATTCTAACTCTAAGGAAGGAAAACTACAAGAGTTCAGGTAAGGGACTAAGACTAACTATGCAAACCAAACGTGCCTACCTCTTATTTATAGGTGACGAGAGGGGTCATGACATCGGATGCCTGTATTGCTTAGTGAGTTCTAATATCATGGATGCAATATCGTGGCCTTGATATCGTGGTTCATCATATCCCCACGACTGAATGAAAACTTGTCCTCAAGTTCCTTACAAAATATTGGGAATGTATGGGATTATTGACTAAATGACAACTGATGGTGATATCGGTGACAGACTCAAAGTGCTCGGTGAATGGATTGACAAACATATTACAAAATTGGTGTTCATAACCATTATGGTGAACATTGTACATAGAGGACATCTAGACCCTCATCTAACATCTTGGAGAGAAAGAGAGAGAAAAGAGAATGAGGTGCATTGCTGCCAATGTCAAAAATGTGCACTCCGTTGTTTATCCATAGCCATGTGATGAATTGTGTTCCTTGCATAACTACTCCCACTCCAGTCCATCCCAAGTGCTTCCTCCTATCCTAGTCCATTGTTCGTATGGTCAGCATCTACATACACAACATAGTTATGAATTAGCAAGGATGGATAAGATACAATGTAGTTGATACCTTGCCCCAATATGAAGTACCTTGGCTGGGTTGTGGGTATGGCAGATACTGGGTAGAGTTTTTTAACTGATAACTACCTAAGGTGTAGGGGTGAGATAGGTAATAGAATGGAAAAATTTGTGATAGGGCCCCCACAACTAAGAGCAAACCTCTAGTAGTAATAGGGTGGAAATACTGTAGGAACAATAAAGATAAGAGAAATAACAATGGTGAAGCCAATAAAACGAATGTCATGGATGGGGATAAAACAAGAAATGGTTGATTACAAAGAATGTTTAANAATGTTTAAGGGAAAGAACTTAACAATTGCACCAAAAAGGAATGCCAATGGGTCCTCCCCAAAGTAGGCTCATGCCTTTTATGCCCTGACAGACCTGCAAACTAAAGATTCCGTGGGCTCTAGGAATGACGTATGGAACAATGGTTAAGAACTAACCCACAAGAAGTTATCAGAGACAAACAATGCCACAACCAAGATATAGACTGATGATAAAACTCGCAATGAGGTGGAATATGAGAAGAAATATGGAAGGGGAGGAGAAAATGGAATGAAATCCCAAGAGAAAGCTTGTGTAAAGTCCCTTGTGTATTAGATGGTTACGATGACTGAATAGAATTTATTTCAAATCCATATTTAAAAAAACCACATTTAGTGACCTCGCATCAACACATTTGACCAACCCATCCTCTTGAAGTAAGAAGAATGCATTCATAGAGTCACCACCATTCCAAGGAGAGAAAGATAGAGCAACAGGAAGCAAGAAAGGGCCTTAGTTAGAGGGAACCTTCAGGCATGGGTAACATGTCTTTCTAGTGCAATAACTAGTGCTTGTAGCCCATATTTCGTTATTATGTCTAAGGGGTGTACTTTGAATTCTCACTTGTTTTTTTTTGACGTGAGAACCACATCATGCAAAGACTTATTTAATTCATTCGACTTCCTGATGTTTGGTCAAAGGCGAAATGGCGGAAAGCATCCAAGTACCCAAGAGAATAGCCAGCACAAGTGTGTCAAATCCCCTTGAAACCACACCCTTTTCAACCATTGAGTCCTTCTTTGGTTTGAAGAATACCAAGTCACCAATTCATTAATAAGTTTATTTAGAAAAAGGGACAATACATTTCCAAGACAAGGGAGACCATAGAGTTGAATGGAGTAATGGATGATGTGGACTCATTGCCTATTTTATCAAAAGAACCATATCTTAGTATCAACATTGAAAATCAAATGTAAAAACCCAACATTAACAATCAACATCATTATAGTACAATCCACCATCATGAGCACTTATTGCATGACGAATGAAAGTAAATCAAACAAAGAAATAGTGAAAAATGTGAACAATGGTGTAAAACAAAAATAAGTAAAATTGAAAAGATGTGTAAAACAAAAATACAAAAAGATTTGAGGGCTTAGAATGGTTAGCATTGGTGTCCATCTCCCCCAAGACTGAGTTGGAAGGGGTAGATCTGAAATAACGAGCAGGGTTGTCCACTAATAGAGGTAGTATTAGTACTAGCTGTTCTAGGGTCATGGAAAAGTTTGGTTTGTTGGATGTTGACCAAAAATTTCTTATCTAGGCTCTTAGGTTTGTAAATCATCATAGCCCCTAAAGAAAAAGTTGCATGAATAATATAAGGTCCTTCCCATAACATTTGAAACTTAATGCATTGTGGCACGTGTGTGGGGTTCCAATAAAGAACCTTATCTCTCGGTTGGAATTTAATTTTTCTAATTTTCAGGTCATGATGTTGTTTATTAAAGGCCTTTTGCAATTCATTAGATGACAATGTGGGTAATTGGTTTTCATCTAGCAAGTTAAGATTCATCAACTGCTCTTTCTGTGCTAGATTAAGATCAAGTTTAAGATCACATGTTGTGGATAGTGAACGGAGCTTTGCTTGAATAGGAAGCGTTGGAAGTTTACCGTACACTAGCTCATAGGGAGAGTAGCCTATAGGGAGTTTCCATGTGGAGAGATATGCCCAAAGAGCATCATTTAGTTTGGTGCTCCAGTCTCACCTATATTTGCTAATGCTTCATGTCAATATTTTTGTAATTTCCTTATTGGTGAGCTTGGCTTGACCGTTCGATTGAGGATGATATGGTGTAGTTAGTTTATGCTCGACTCCCAAGTGTTGCATCAATTTTCGAAAATTCACACTGGTAAGGTGTGTACCATTACCTGAAATAAGTGCACAAGGCATGCCAAACCTATTTACAATTTGTTGTTGAACAAATCGTGTAGCGGTAGATGATGTACAATCCATAATAGCGGCTGCTTCTGCCCACTTTATGAAATAGTCAACATCACCAACAATGTAGGCTTTTCCATTGGACATTGGTGTAATAGGCCTCATAAAATGAATTCCCCATATGTTGAAGGGTTATAAAGGTTAAATCTATTATTGTAGACCCTCCATCCTAGTAGTCATTTCCCCATCACGTTGGCAGTGCTTAGAAGATTGGACAAAATGATGAGCATCCTACAATAATGTAGGCCAATAATATCCTACAACCAGGATTTTAATGGTTGTTCATCTCCTTATGTAATGACCCCCATAAGGGCCCTCATGAGCATCTTGGAGAAGTCGTAATTGATCTACATCGGGAACACACCATCGAACCAAGCCATCGGGACATACCTTATAAAGGTGCCTGTTGATTTCCATGAAATATTTGGCTCGGTGTAGAAAGTATTGTTTTTTTAACGTCTAACTCTTGTGGTGTTTCTTGTGTAAGGAGATAGGTAAGAATGATACTATACCAATTTATTTCTGTGGTTAATTGATTATTTACTACACCTGCAAAGAGGAATTCATCAGGAAAGCATCAAAAAACAGATATTCATCCTCTTTGTTGTCCCATCTTAACTAAGATAAATGATTAGCAATAACATTCTTGGTGCCTTTACGATCTATCATCATAAGATCGAACTCTTGTAAGATTACAAGCCATCATATGATGCAAGGGCTCACCATTGGTTTATTTAGAAGGAACTGAATTGCACTATCGTCTATCTATACAAATATCTTATAGCCCAATACATAGTGCCTAAACTTATCTAGTGCAAACACCACAATCATTAACTCCTTTTCTGTTGTGATGTAGTTAAGCTATGCATCAACAATACTTTGACTCGCGCAATGAATGTAATAGGGTCATTTCTGGTCATCTAACTGCGTGAGTACGGCTCCTAAGGCAAAGTTGGATGTGTTAGTCATTATGTGGAATGGTCTGGACTAGTCAGGAGCTTGTAGAATGGGTGTTTCTACAAGCTTCTGCTTTAAGGTTTGGAAAGCTAGTTCACATTCTCTAGTCCATTCAAAAGGTACATCCTTTTTCATTTAGAAAACCAATGGTTTTGCAACCTTTGAAAAGTTCTCTATGAATCTTCTATAATAGCCAATGTGTCCAAGGAATGATCAAATGTCTTTTACAGTTTTAGGTTAGCATGTGATTCCTTGGATGACTTGAATCTTTTCAGGGTCTACCTCTATCCCTGTTTGTGAAATCTTATGCCCTAATACTACGCCTTCTTGGACCATTAAATGGATTTTTTGCTAGTTGAGCCTTACATTGATTTCAATACCTACTCTAGTTGGTCCAATGCTTGTTCAAAGTTTGCTTCATAGGTGGAGAAATCGTCCATGAAGGCCTCTACACCATTCCCTATTTGCTACTCAAAGATACTTAAAACCAAATGTTGAAACATTGCAGGAGCATTGCATAAGCTAAACAACATCTATTTGTATGCAAATGTCCCCCAAGGACTTGTGAACATGGTCTTAGTTTGGTCTTCTAGTGCTATTTGAATTTGGTTGTATCCACTTTATCCATCCAAAAAACTATAGTAGCGATGCCCTGCAATGGTGTCTAAGACTTAGTCGATGAATGGCAATGGAAAGTGGTCTTTGAATGTTGTATTGTTCAGTAGCTTAAAGTCTATACACACCCTCCATCAATCTCCCTCTTTAGGCACAATAACTAATGGACTAACCCATTCGCTATCAGTAATGGGGTACATGAACCTAGCTTTTAGAATTTATTCAATTTCTTCTTTAACCACTTACTTCAGCGTTGGGTTCAATCACCTCTGCGATTGTCGTCGAGGCTTCATGGAGGGGTTAGTGTAAATGCTATGTTGGCATATCCTAGGGTCTATTCCAGTTAATTCAAAATATGACCAAGCAAAAGCTTTCAACCATTTGTTCACCATTTTCAGCAATCTCTCTTTTTGTTGAGGAGCGAGCTTAGCAGTAATAATTACCGGTTTTCCATTTTTGAGAAATGTATACTTCATACCAGTGGGTAACAGTTTTAACTCAAGGGGCTCTTACTTAAATTCATCAAGGATTTTCAACTTTCCCCAGTTGATACTTTCAATGTCGAANTAGCCATGCTCTTTCCATTATGATTGGGAAGTCCCCCCTTCCATTGTTAACTTGAATCACTAGGAATCGGCTGGATACGACCACCCACAAACAATGGTGACAATGTCCTCCGCTAGTTCTAATGGGACAATGATGGACTAGTTAGCCAGCTCTAAATGTATGTTACTCTTTTTCACTGGAGGTAGGTTCTAGGCTTTATACATTTTTTAAGAGATTAAGTTAACACTAGAACCTAAATCCAAAAGAGCTTTGCAAGGTTCATTCTTAGTGATTTGTAAATATATAAGAGGACTCCTAGGATTAGAGAATTTCCTAGGAAGATGGCCAGCCTTAATCCAATTGATAATGGCATGCGTCAACATGACCATGTGCATTGCATGTGGCCTTTGGTTTGAAGGGAGTTCCAAAGTTTCAAATGATGGTGAGGCCTTTGGAGAGTTAATCACTTGTGACTGTAAGGACTTGGTTGGACTTTTGATCCTAAAGAAAGGTCTCTTCTTTACATGGTTGTCCAAACCAATAGTAGGATGAGGCTTAACAACCCTTGTAGTGTTACGTTACTGTGACAGGACAGGAAGCTCCCCCTACATGGCTAGAGCAAGTGGTAATGGAGTTAAGGGTGGAAGAAATGCAGCTAGATGAGAAGGATGGTATGTTTATAAAACATCACCCTTAGGAGAAGGAGTTCTATAATACTCATGGGCTTGGTAGTGAGGCTGGGGAGTGACATGACCAGTAAAGTCACGTGAAGAGATCAACTGTTGTACATAGTATCCATTTGGGTCAGGTTGACAGTAAGGGTACTGTTGACATGGTGGTGGAATTCCCCATGATTGTGGGTGCTACCACTATTGACACTGCTCATTTGGTTGTGGTGGAGTTCCACTTGGATAATATATCAAGGGTTGGTAGAATTTCCTTGGGTTACCTTGGGGATAAGGTAACCTTTGGGATGTTTTCCTTCTATTTAATTAAGGGTTGAGTGCATACACCCCAGATTCCTGCAGATGTGAGATTACAGGGCAACATCCCTTTGGATGGTCATATTGGCATATCTCACATCCACCATCATTGTCTGTATCCGAATCCACAACCTCTTCGATGATGGCAACTTTGCCCTTACCTTTATTACGTGCATATTTAGCTTCTCTCTTTTTTCTCCTTTCTTGATCACTACCTTCCTCTCTAGACTCCTCTACTATTTTGAGAACTGTTTGAAATCTATTATCTAGGGAGTCCCATATTTGGTTCAACTTTGCTGATACTTTCAATGCAAGCTTTTGAATGGGCAAGGTTTTCCTATTCACCATCTCTTCAAGTGGTGACTCTTCGTCATCCTCACAAAATCTAAGTCCCTTCCTTTGAAGGGAAGGACCTCTGTTATATTCTTCTGCACTCTCTCTTTTCCTTAACTCACCTTCCTCTTTAGCAACTTTCTCCAACAATCTTTGTAATTGATGGGCCTTGAGCTTAGATAGCCTTCCTTAGGCATAAGTCCCAAGGGTTCTTTGCGTTTCGTGCCTAAGCCCATCTATGAGATGGGGTAGTTGTTCCCTTTATGAGTAACCATGGCTTGGGCAACAATGTAACAGTGCATAATATCAGCCCATGGTAGCATCCAAGGGTTCGTGTCCTCCTTGTTTCCATCCTTGGACTTGCTTCTACAGGTTGAACACTCATGAGTACGTCTGATACTTCTTGTTGAACAGTTCTAACATGGTACTCCATCGGCGAATGGATTTTGGTTCTAAGGACTAGTACCAGCTTTCCTCTTCCTTGATCAATGTCCATGGAAACAACTTGAGTTTTTTCCACTCATTTTCTATATTTTGCAAGGCACATGCATCATGAAATGCTTGCAAATGATTTTGAGGATTAGCGTTGTATCCCCGTTCAAATCGTGGGATATTGTTCATGTCCAATCTTTTGATCCTACTATCTTTTTGGTGCTCTGTTGGGATTCTAATAGCCTCAGTTATATCTAGCATACTTCATGTAGTGAGTAGGAAAAGGCACCATTGTATAGTACGATTGTATGGTTAAGTAAACTTGAGGTATATGATTTTTATATATTTTCTGATGTTTTATGTCCTGGTGCTACAAACGGAGAAGTGAACTAATTAAGTAACTAATTTAATTTAACTAATCAACTATGCTCTAACTAGTCTTAACACTAGCATCTATTCCCACTTGCCATACACATCCTAAACCAGTGCAACACTACTGGGATTACCAAACACTAATTGTTACTGGGTTACCAAGTGTTCCACACATGCTCGAAGTGGTTGTATTGAGTGTGCTTAGTTGGGGGAGTTAACAAGGTGAGAGAGAGAACATTAATTAAGTAAGGTAAGCATTAAATAAGTATAAATAACATTAAATAAGCTATTCTGAATGCTACAAGGTTTATCACAAAGTTCTTCTTTATTTCCGACCACAAGGTGTGCTCAGGTACACAATGCTCGAATAAAGATCCGTTCACTTTATGACTTCTATTGTGGGCACTCAGAAATAATTCTAACTCTAAGGAAGGAAAACTGCAAGAGTTCGAGTAAGGGACTAAGACTAACTATGCAAACCAAACGTGTGAGCCTCTTATTTATAGGCGATGAGGCGGGTCACAACATTGGATGCCCAATATCGCTGACCCGATATCATGGATGCGATATTGCAGCCCCGATATTATGGTTCATCAGAAAGGTTTTCCAAGGCTTCTTGGTCTTGTAGTTTATAAATATTAATTTTTGTATTTGCTTGTTTTGGGGTGATAAGAGTGGAATACATAGAATACTTGGAAGAGAAATTGCACAAGAGTTGTATGTATCTATATGACCAATTATGTATGATATTAGCCTTTATAGATCTATGTGTGTGTGGATATTAGTCCTATGTGTGAGAGAGATCTATATTGATTGTACCTTACATTAAGGTCGATCATTATGTGGTTGTAAAGCCTCATGCTTTATAATATTGTTAAGTGTATGAGTGTTTTGTATTTTGTGGGATTGTGATTTCATTGTTCTTGTAATATTATTTTTAATTAATAGAAGATAGCTAATTTTCTTATTTTCTAGTAGTTGAATTGTCCTTTATAATATTTAGATATAGGATGTTTTCAAAAGTTAAAGAAAAAAAAGTAATCTTTATTCAAGATTGGTATTAAAGTCTTTGATTTTTTTTATCGTTTGAAACTTGGTTGGGGATCATGGTGCCAATTTCAGATGGTCCCAAAGAAAAAACTATTCAAGCCCTAAATAAAGATATGGGAAGCATGAAATCTACCTTTCAACTAATGGTTCAATGACTAGATGAGATTAGTGTTAAGGAAAATAAAAGTGGAGGTCACAACTATATTCAAACTTATTGTAATGATGCACATTCTTATTCACATGATGATGAAGAAGTATCTCAACCTTTTAGAAGGGGAGCAAATGAGGAGGAAGAAAATTCTAGTTGTGAGAGTGTCAAAACCTGTTAGCCTAGGACTCTAGAGGAAGGGAATCCAAATCCTCATGTCAGAGTTCCAAGAGCTTCATCATCAACATCTACTTCTTCTCAGGAAAAGCTTGATGATGAAGATGAAGTAAGGCTTGTTAGATCATTTAGAAATGCTACAAGAATTTTGTACATGGAGGTGAAAATTTTCAATGATGTAAATGATACTAATATTGTTGCAAGTAGGCTAAAGGACCTTGACAAGAATTTTGAGTTAAAAGATGTACCAAATCAAATGAGGATATAAATTACTAAATCTAGATTAGAAGGTATAACTTCAACCTAATAGGAGAAAGAGTCCCAAAGTTATAAGAGAAAAAATGGGTAACCTATGAAATATGGGTTGAGATGAAAATTTTAACAATCTTGGTAGTGACAAGAGATGATCATGAAGCTGAACTTTCTTAGATAGAGAGATAAAGTTGTCAAGAAATTTTACATTGAAGTTTAGAAACTATTCCATCAAGCTAAGGTAAACTGGAAGAAATGTTAACAATGTTTAATCTTTTTGGAGTTCTTAAGATGGCATATCAAAAAGAGCTATTGTTCTATAAGCCATGGTCTCTTAATGAGGCTTATGATTTGGCATTTTAGGTGCAGAAGAAACTTAGTGAATTTAGAAGTAGGAGCAAACAAGCTTCAAAGGAGAAGGACAATGAATCCAAATCAAAAAAGGGATTCAAGTTAAAATCTAAAGACAAAGATGGCAACCATGAAAAGAATCAAGAGAAGGATGATAAGAAGAACAAGATCAAGAAAGACTAGGGCAAAGGAGGTAAGGGTCAAGATAGAAACTCATCCAAGATTTAGTGCTTCAAATATGAAGAATGAAGATACAAGCAATGGGAATGTTCATTTCATAAGGCAGCCAAGGGTAAGGATGTACAAACCATGGATATGGAGGAGATGTCAAGTTAAGATCTTTAAAGAAGTAATTCTAATGCTCCTAAAATTAAAGAATTTTCTGAATTGAATTCTTATACATTTATGAGAAATGTGAATAGATGAGATCATCCATTAAGAAAATTATTATTTCAGATTGTGGCTAGATGTTTTCTTAGTAAGAAATAGATTTATATCTTGATTGATAGGGGAGCCATAGAAAATGTCATTTCTTCTAGGATAATTACTAGATTTGGTTTAGTAATAAATGCTCATCCTAGACCCTACAAGATGCATTAGTTGTCAAGAGACTTTTCTCAAGAAGTGAGAGAATAATGTCTTTTAAAATTTAAAATTGAAAGTTATCAAGATATTGTAAACTGTGATGTACTACCAATTGATTATGCTAATTTAATTCTTGGAAGGCCTTTAAATTTTGATAATGGTGCTTACTCTAATGGAATAAGAAATGTATGGATTATAGCAAGAACAAATGAAATCCATGAGTTAATTCCTATGACTACTAAACAAGTGAGGTAGAAAAGCTCACTTAATGCTTTCTTAATTCTTCTTGAGAAGAGAGAATACATTGAGAAATATGATGAGGCTGGTTTTGGTATTATGATTGTATCAACTGTTACTTCTAATCTTGATGCTATGCAAGTAGAACTTCCAACAAGTGTGCTAGGCTTGAAGGAGCGATTTCCCAAGGTTTTCAAAGAGGAATTAGATGGATTTCCACCAATGAGGAATGTCTAGCATCAAATTGATTTCTAATGCTACCATTCCAAATGAGAGGGCATAGAAAATGGCATTGAATCAATGGGCTAAATTATAAAGGCAAGTAGAGGAGTTACTTACAAATGGCTTCAAGAGAAAATTCATTTTACCTTATGAAGTTTTGGTAGTGCTTGTGATAAAGAACTCTAGTGATGAATGCTCAATCTGAATTGATTTGAATGTTGTGAGTAGGATAATAGTGAGGTACAAGTTTGATATTCCAAGGATGGATTTTATCCTTGATATCCTTACCAATGCAAATATTTTTAGCAAATTTGATTTTAAGAGTGAATATCATCAAATTTGGATTAGACGTAGTGATGAATGGAAGATAACTTTTAAAACACTAGATGGATTGTTTGAGTGGTTGGTGATGTCACTGAGGTTCACAAATGCACCTAGTACATTCATGAGGTTGATACATGATGCTCTCAAGGATTTGATTGATAAGTATTTTATTGTCTTCTTTGATGATATTTTGGTGTACATCTCTAATGAGGAGAAGCACTTGGATCACTTGAGAAGTATGTTTCTTAAGTTGGAGAAGGCACATTTGGTAATCAATGTGAAGAAGAGTCATTTCTTCAAGAGAAAGATCACATATTTGGGACATGAGATTTCTAAAAATCAAATTCTAATGAAAGCTACCAAGTTGAGGGCTATTAGAGATTGGCCAACTTCTAAAATGTTAAGAAGGTAAGATCATCTTTTTGGTTTAGTAGGGTTTTACAAAAGGTTCATCAGAAATTTCAATGGTATTTCTAACCTATGTTTACTTTACTTAAGAAGAATCAAGATTTTAGGTTGGGTGATAAGACCTAAAGGAGCTTTGCCTTATTAAAGGAAAAAATAACTAGTAAATTGGTGCTTGTAATACTAAATTTCTAGAAGCTTTTTAGGTAAATGTAGATGTAAGTGAACTTGTCATTGGAGGAGTGCTTTCACAAGAATGTAGAATTATTGCTTTCTTTTCACAAAATTTGAATGAGTCAAGGTAGAAATATAAAGTATATGAGAAGGAATTGTATGTTATTATTTAAATAATTAAGCATTAAAGGCATTACTTATTATCCAAGGAAGTCACTTTGATGATTGACCACAAAGCACTTCGATTTCTCAATTCACAAAAGAAGTTGAGTGCTACATACATGATGTGGATGATACAATTCTAGAAGTTCAATTTTGTGCTCAAGCACAAAAGTGAAAAAGCTAATGTGATGGCTAATGCATTATCTAGGGTACATGTAGTGAATTTCAATGTGCCTTATGTGAAAGATATGAGTAAAGCTTCTAGCAATTGTGAAGTGAAGAGGCATGCGTACTTGATCTATTGGAAGAATAAAATTGTTAATGATGCTATATGGGTCCATGAGACTAAATTTTTCAAGTGGGGAATGACTTCTAACCTGACTTTCTTATTTAAGAGTGAAAGAGCTGGTATAGGAACACCTATTTTGAACCCCTTGTTAGCCCTACAGGGAGAAGATGGAAGTTTTCAAGAAGCTAGAAATATTTCTTACTTGAAAGTTAGACATGCATTGAAGATGTCTCATTTTCCTAGAAGACTTCTCATCTAGAAGAGGAGATGTCTTATGCTGGAAGAAAACATCTCTAGGGAGACTTCTTATGTAGAGAAGAGATATCCTTAGAAAGAAATCTATTAGTAGAAGAACATGTCTTATCTTAAGTGTAAATGTCTTATCTTAAGTGGAAATGTCTTACTCAAGAAGGAGACATCTTTCTTGAATGATGAGTCATAAATGGGCTACGTCAACTAGGCCATATCAACTGGGCCTTGTCGACTAGGCCCCATGCATCATCATGCATCAATGGGGTGCCGTCAACGTAGTGTCTATTTTTGCCTATAAATACATGCTCATCTACCATGTTTATGGCATGCCTTATCAAAGTTGTAGTAGAGCTCTAGCAATTTTGTCATTTGAGAGTTAGAATATTTTTTTAAAGTGCCCACAATAAGAGTCAAGAGTGTACAGATTTTTATTCAAGCACTGTCGTAGTTAAGCACGACAATGTGTGTGGAAATAAAGATGAGCTTTCTAATAAACCTTGTAGTACTTTGGCTAGATTAAATATTTTCTCATGCATTTAATGTTTTCAGCAATTTTATTTAATGCTTTTAAGTAATTAAGCTAGATTAAATAGCAATTAATTAAGCACATAAGTACGACTGCTTCGAGCATGTGCATGACACTTAGTAATCCTAGTAACACTTAACATTTGCTAACCCAACAATGTTATATGTGTTCAAGATGTGTACAGAAAGTGGGACCAAATGGTTATGTTAGGATTAGTTAGATCTTGGTTAGTTAGTTAAATTAAATTAGCAATTAAATTACTTCATTTCTTTCATCCTTTATTTTAAGCATCCAAACATTAAACATAAAAATAATAAAAATTATATGCCTTGATTACACTTAACCATACCTTTGCATATCACAAGTGTAATTGGGAAGATAACGAATGACTATTAGGGCAAGTTAACTTCCTAGAGGCTAGTGTACTGGAAGACATAGAGTCCACGGAATCTGACCAGATTGTGTGTGAATGCTTAGTTCTCTATTGGAATCACATACATGTACCTAAGACAAGGCCCTTACATCATTTATGAAACTTTTTCTTCTAAGGTCATGTTAAGGTACAAACCTGAGAGCTTGAACAAAAGGTAGCTAGTCAACATGCAACAAGTCAAACCTTTCCACGAACTCAAGCAAGCTAGTGAAAGTAATGCCTCAATGGATGGATGACTTTGCTCAATATTTTGGATCTCCTCCTTTCAACTTAGTCATGGGGGAGATGGCCATATGTGCTAACCATTTACGTGGCTCCTCATTTTCTCATGTTTTTGTTTTTCATGTTGTTGTTTAATACTTTGTTATTTTTAGAACTTTTAGTTTTATGCCTTCTTCATCTTTCACCTTTTTGTTTTTATTTTATTAAATTTTCCATGTTTTCTTTTACAACATCATTAGTACATTTTATCTTTCTTGAATATTTTATAATTTCTTTTATATTTCTCCCTATTTTGATGTGAATTTTCCTTGTTTTCTAATAAAATTGCTCTATTGCCAACAAGACATAGTGGTGTTGTAGTTATTGCTAATGGTGGTTTGTACTTGATGTGTTTTATTGCTAATGTATAATTTCTATTTTTAAATTTTAATGACTAATAACTAAGATGGGTTTCTATTTCATGAAACAGGTAGTGAGTCCCCTTCATCCATCCATCCACAAACTGNCTTTAAATTTTCATCATTATTTATTATTATTATTATTATTATTA
>MNCI01032084.1:0-19936 GCA_015680685.1 Gnetum montanum | reverse complement strand
GTATTGTTTAATGACTATATCTATATATCAGCATCACATCAAAAACAAAGTAGAGAAAAATCATAGGCATTTACCTCAAGATCCATTTTCTCCAATTCCATGATATTAATAAATTCCATTAGATGTCTCACATAAGAATATGAGAATTCTAACTTCTTCAAGATTTTTTACAAAGCCTTACACTCCTCTAGACAATAAACACTAATAGTGTGATCTAGTGAAACTTCTTAAGTTCATATAAGACTAAAATCCTAGGAAAAGTTATATTTATTACTTGATCAAGAGGAGAAGATTTATAGTAGTTGGAAGTGGAAATAATCTATTATATTAAGTTGAGTAGAAGATGAAGGCCATGAAGTTCCTGTTCTAGGATATGAGTCAATCAACATAAATATATAAGACTACTTTCAATTATAGTAGTATCAATTGATTCTATAGTGATTTGTGACAAATATACAAATTTGATAACAGTTCTATTAGGATACTTAATCATGTGAGTACTAAAAGGAGAATGACTTTAATGTTCACATCCAGGCTAGTTGAGATAGTAATAGGAAGTACATGGAGAGAAATTTCCACATGAGGAGAGAAACCTCTAGGAGTTAGTACCTTTTTGATGGATTCTTCTGTATTCTTCTTCAAACTATCCCTTACCCTTATATTCTCTTATAGAATTTATAACCCATAGGAAGCCTAAAGAAAACAACTAAGTAATTATCCCTTTTTCTTATTTTTTGTTGGTTATTCCTAAATGAGAATTGTTTTTTTTTTCAACTTGAGTCACTTTGTCAAGAACACTAAAAATACAGAATATAAATGGTAAAAATTCTTTGTATAAATTAAAATGAACAAAAAAAGTGATATAGAGAATTATACTTTAGAGAGTGTTCAAAGCATGACGTGGTGTTGTCAAGCGTGAAAAGCTAATTGAATTTTGAATATTGCGAACAGCCTATCATTAATGCTACCTGATTACGAGGCGATAGGGTGTGGTAGTTTAATGTCATTTTGGACAGTGGCGCATGCGATATCCGCCGCATTAATTCCTTGATTTTCGGGTTCCATCTTATACTGATACTAGCATTTAGGAAAGTTCTGTTTTAATCTGGCATCAAGTCGATTAATTTTGCATATAAGTAGGCAGTTCCTTTTGAAAACGGGCTATTGGCTATCGCAAACTTGAATTCTCAGCTGTCGCAGGGAGAAGAAGAAAGAGCAAAAGATTTCAACGTGTTATTTGCAAAGGCGTGAAGGTGTGAAGACTGCAACAATGGCGCCGAAAGTAAGAGGGAAGAATGTGAAATTGGCAAGATAGACGAGGTACAAGGGAGCCTACAGTGTGCTTCGCAGGCTTTGGTTGAAGTGAGGGATGTCGCTCTCCTAAATCGGTAGGCCATCCCTGGCTTGTTTGTGTTGTTTTCTGTGATATGCTTCTTCTTTGCAATGTTTATTCCTTTTTTTTGTGTCATTCTACGTAAATTAGAGTTTTAGGCCATGGACCCTGCGTTTCAACGAGGGTTTATACAATAGGATTGCGTCTATTGCCACTGTCAGGGACAAACCTTGTGCTTTCACAAGGGTTTAGGCGATTTCGGCTGTATAGCTAGCGCGTAATTTGTAAATTTTCTATAATTTAAGCATGCAAATATGAATCTAGACGTTAATGTGTTTATTATTTTCTTTGTATAGTATCATGTTAAAACCCGTCTTAATCATCTTTGATATAGTCAGGGTTTTATGTTGTATAAACCCAATCGTACCGAATGTTCCTCCCCCTCAGACTCGGTTACATGGGAGGGCCATATGGTTCCGAAAGGGTGTGCTGGAGTTTCTGCAGTTTTTACTGCATAACTACAACATTATTCTATGGTCACACCTATCGGGAGATATTGCTGGTGCCATTTTGGAACACCTGTTAGTGGGTTCTACGTAGGGAATCTTGGCTTTCTTGACAGACGGGGCTATCGACACTGGTCGTCCCTAGGACTGCGAACTTAGCACCAGAGAGCTGAGGCACTTGAGTTGGATCTGGGAAATGGCCAGGTTTAACTGTTACCATGCGTACAACACTTTGTTCATGGCCCATCATGTCTCGACTTACTTTCAGAACCCGCCAGGCACAATGTATTACTCGGGTGGGTAAGTTGTTTTACTAGCGGTTTTTTCAATATGTTTCTAATGCCTGGATTTGCGAAGCATACGATAATAATGTGTCATATGATATAGGTTTTTTATTAACGACAAAGGTTTAGTGGGCAATGGTGATACATTAACCTAGACCGAGACAATGATAAAGGAGTTTACCTCCACCAGTAATGTACACGTTGCTGTAATGGGGCAGATGTCCTTTGAGATCCATGAGTATCCCACCCGTTATGCCGATTCTTTCCAGAATTGTCAAAACCTCGAATGGTTATATGAAGAATGGACTTTGAACCCGCCCCTTACCGTCACGGATGTGCAGAGGAAACTTCCTTCATTTCCTTTACCATTTGGCCCTAGTAAGGTTTTGTTGCTACTGTTATTTACATGATATGATATTGTTTTTGGTTTGTTTTTTGAAATGTAGCGTAATAGTGTTTTTGGTACTTAGACATGTGTCTTGTGGTGTTCAGTCAGGGAATCCTGGGAGATTACCATTACAAATTTCGGCCACGAGGCGAATACCCTTCTTTTCTGCTATGGTGACATTAAGGAGGCACAACGCTGGCTCGGCCACGCGGCGGCCCCAGTTGCGTTGGTCACCAAGGTGCGGGAAGCAAGGCTAATGCATTTATTTCTAGTCGTAACTCCTGATGTCCCAACTAGCGAAATGTTAACCCTGGTCAACTCCTTCAGCGAGAGGGCTGAGCGTTTTTTCATGCGCGTGCATCATGTGCGTGTGAACTTTGATATTGACGCTCAGCTGTTTGCTGACCTCTTTAGCATCCCTTCTGACGGTCTTCCCATAGAGGAGAGAGCGAGGAGGAGCCTCAAATGTCAAGAAGAGCTAGAGGAGTGGCTGGGGAGTAGGAAGGAGGCCAAGGGGATCCCCTGTGAAAGGATTGAATTAGAAATCGCCAAGATTGTTTATCCCCTCTTCCGGGCTCAGGCTTTCCCCAAAACACTCTCGCAAGGGAGGTTCTTTATCATAGAACAGGCCCATATCATGCGGGAGGTTATGGAGGAAGGAACCTAGTTCGACTAAGCAAGCTATTTCGCTGAGGGATTACGCACTGAAATGGTCAGGCTCCGCCAGAATCTTGGGTCTCGTTTCAATGTGCACTTCGCCTTCTTCATAGCTTGCCTCCGGCGTTTTGCCAAATTTTTGGTTGTCCAAAGGAATGGGGTCTGGGTGCAGCAAGACTGAGACCAGCTATCCAAACCTTGGATTTCCCATATTTTCGGCACTACCCGAGGACAGGATCCTCTAGAGTAAATTGGGGAGTCTCAGTCTATAACAACAAGGGATTTGGCGGCTCCTCGAGTGCGGGGCACTGATAGTGTAGGTGGGGTGATTCCCACTTACACCGGTGATGTGTCGCAGGGAAAGCGCCTAGCGACAGAGATTGTGGACACCTCGGTCCAGCGCAAAAGGCCTTACCTAACCAAGGCCCCTGTGGAACCAGCCAGTAGCACGGGCAGGATAGTGCAAGTCAGAGTTCAGCGGAGTAAACCTCCACCTGGTAAGTGTAGAGACATAGTGGAAGTCATGGCAATTACCGTATTACGCAACTTTATTCGGGGTATTTTGAATCTTTTAAATGCGTTATGTGACATGAACAGTGAGGCCTGCAGAGTGGTTGACCCCTGAAATAGGGGTAGTGGTATTACGGAGTGGAGAGGGTCCCCCTGTTTTGGAAGAGGAGGCCTCAACTGTTAGAATAAGTGATGCACATACCCTTATGCATGAGGAGAGGGAGGAGGAGGAAAATGTTGATGCACCTCCCACTATAACCGGTAGAGGTAATGAGCATATTAAAAATTTTAAGGAGTTTTGTTAATAATTAGAAGTTTTAACTTAATTACGCTACAGAGGAACAAGATGCATCCACGTTTGCCATTGTAAGCAGAGCGTGGGGAGAATTTCCTGACAAGTTTGCCTTCATGGAAGGCATTGTCAGCGATATGATCGAGCGTCTCGAGCGCATGGATCTTGGAGCTGGTATGTTGCAGTTATAATAGGCTTATTTTACTACAAATTTGTAATGTTTTACTTATGTTGGATACTGTTTGCTATCAGGAGCTCACCTTTGATGGGACCCTACGGAGCCCATTAACTTGGACACAATGGAGCCTTCATCGGATGGGACAATCGTGTCATGCAACATTTATGATGAAATGCGTAAATGTGTGTTACACTCGACATGTTCCTTGTGGGAGAGTTGAAGTGTCAATGAAGACCTCTGGAAGAGACTGCAGAGGTTGGAGAAGGAAAGGGTGTCTCTGACCAAAGAGGTCAGAGACCTAAGATCGCGGTGTGAATTCCTACAGGCGCGGGAAATGGGCGACGAAGACTGGCGCATGGCTGTTATTGACTATGCTTGCTATTGGACCGTAGTTAGGAACAGCGTGCAAACCAGTCGAGAGCTGGTGGAGCAGAGGATGCAGATAGAGCTGTTGGCCTAGAAAAGCCAAGACTGGAAGGATTTTTGTGCAAGTGTGCAAGAGTGGGGGCAGAAGGAGAAAGATCATAAGCATCTGTATAAGCGAAAAAGTCTTGCTTATCGTCAGCATTATAGAGATTCTGCTGTTGAAGCTCAATCCTTGGGGGTATTCTTCAATGTCATTGGTGCATCCAAAGCCTTCGAGAAGTTCCAGGAGTAGGTGACAGTAAGCGTGTCCCCGGAAAGAGAGATCGCTCTTCCTGGGGGTGAGACTACCATCCCTACTTTCTTCCCTGAACTGCCCCGATGGACTAGTGTGGAGAAGGGGAAAGTGAAAGCTGGAACTAATCTAGGGAATGGTGTGTGGTCTAAATTAACTGAGGATGAAATTATGTAGCGCCTATGGGTCAGTTTAGATCAGCTCCCCTTTGCTGCGGAAGCAGGACCATCGCGAGTAAGTTTGGGTGTTATTGAATTCAAATTTTCGGGTTTATCCTATGGTGACTTTTACTGATGTATTTACTATATATAGGTACCAGGAGTGGGTGAAGAAGGCGCACAGGGTGGTGAGCAAGTATAGGAAGACGAGCGTAATGATGAAGACCATCCTCTTGTGGAGCTAGTGTTAGAGCAAGAACCTCATGAAGATGACATTCCTCATGAAGGAATACCTTCTAAAAGAGACGACCGACTTGAGGATGATTTATTAGGCTTAGAGTCGGACCTGAGGGATACGGGTAACAGTGGTACTAGGGGGAATGCGTAATTGTGATTTACACGTGATTTTATTGATTGGAATTGAATAATGGTTATATGAATGTTGGAAAGGTTGACTATAAGATCTTCTGTATGACTTTAAATGTTATTTTTATTTTTATTTTTATGTCTTTATGCATGCAAAGTGTAAGTGAAATTGTTAAAGGCTGTGGATAGTTTGCGTTGCTGTAGAATGGAATTGTTAGTTTAAGGCCATCGCGGGCCACTAGGTAGCGTTTGCGTAAGATACAAGGTAGTTTTAGGCCATTGTGGGCCAGCACTAGTTTTAGGCTGTTGCGGGCCTTTGCTAGTTTTAGGATGTTGCAGGCCACCACTAGTTTAAGGTCGTTGCGGGCCATCTGCGTAAGTGTGGAAGTGTAACTGATGGCAGCGTACATTTCTACGCAATTGCATGAAAGTGACTAATAGCAATCAAAGAGCATAAATTGCGTAAAAATGAGGAATGTAAATAGCATAATAGACAGAAAGTGTAAATACATGTACATAAGAAAACTGTCAATCGAATTCAATAAGCGTAAGCGGAAAACTAGTGGAAGTATGCTGATGTGCGTAAGTGCCACTCAGATCAATTGCTAATTCACAATTGTTTCTTAATGGCCTTTACGTTCAATGATGCGTAAGGGTGTGGAGATTTGTGACCTACCTCCTCCATACCACCATCCTAAAATGGTAGGTTGGCCCAGGCTAGACTGTCATCATTTATTTCAGTTTGTTTAGGGATTCAGGGATGGGTCTGATCATCGGATGTTTCTATCTCCGAACCCCGTTCTTCTTCGATATTGTTGACAGTCCTGGGGGTGATTTCATCACCGCGTATTACAACCTCCCCCCTGTGTAGGGTAGGTGTATTTCCTGGTGTATTGGTGATGAAACCATCCTCAGTTGGGCTAACCAGGACCTTCCTAGAATTAAGTTGAAACCAGGAATCTCCTCGACAATGAGGAATGTAGCATCTATTGGGAATTGATCCCCTACCACAAATTTGATGTGCACCGTCCCCTTGACTTGAACCCATGCTCCGTTGAATGACCTTACGCACGTTGTCGTTGTGGGACTGATCTGGTCGACCAGACCCAACCTATCCACAATGGGGTAAGGGATGACATTTGTAGCCGCGTTGTCATCCACGTGCACCCTCCGGATCCGATATTGGCCAACCCGGATGGTGATAAACATGGGTTCAGTTGTCACTTGACCTTTTTTAGGATCATCTTTAATGGATTCATCATGAAAGGTCAACGAGGTAGGTTTAGGTTGCTTAGCATCATAGGGAAACATGACAACGTGTATCGCTTCCTCCTCCGTTGGTAAGCTTTCATCCATAGGTATGGATGTCAGCATACGGACCATGGCTTCACGGTGTTTTTGAGACGTCATGAGCAGGTCGTAGAGGCTCAGCATCGTGTTTTTCTATTTCAGAGCCTGCTTGACCTACGTAAATGCATCAAGGAGGTCCCGCTCTCGGCTAGGTTGTTTCTCCCCTCTATCTTCTTCCATTCGCCCTAAGAGACGAATCTCCCAAGGCAGAATAGCGTTAGTTGGAGAGTTGTGTTTCTTCCTGCTAAGGGGAGGAGACTGCATTTCTATACCCTTGTCTTGCCCAGAAGGAATAGGCGTAGGGATAGAGGCCAAGGGCCTGGGCTTAGGGAAGCCTAGCGTAGTAGGGTTTTTGGCCGCATTAATGGACGCATCTCCTTTCCTTTGTTTATTGGGTGGCGATGGATGGTTCTGGTTAGAGGTTTTCCCCTGCATAAAAGGAGCAGTTGGTGGTTTTGGTACTCTGAGGATGAAAGGCACTTTAGATGTAGGTGCGGACGTGGCCACGGCTTTACTATTAGTGTGAGGCTGGGTTAAATCTGAAGAAGGCGCCCGAATGACAAAGGGCGGTCTCGAGACGCAACTAGCTACCGATGAAAAGCCTGTCCCCCAAGATGAACTGGTAGGCATATGTAAAACAAAGGGCTGTTTAGGCGGTACCTTCCCTTCACTGTTCATACTCACCACATTGACTGTGGAGGGCGCATTATTTGTGTTTAATGGATCCTTGTACATGTGCAACGCCTGGTTTTCAGGACGCGTTGGACTACTATCGTCTAGTTTCAAAGAACCATCGTTGATCATGCATTGAATGTCATCTTTCAACACCCAGCAGTAATCCATGTCGTGACCACACAACTGGTGGTAGTCATAGAAACGGTCTAGCCTGAAAGACCTCAGAACTGGTGGTTTGTCAGGTAGGGCTAAAGAAGGATTCTTCAGCAGTTCACAATGATGCCTGTGACGCTTCAGAGCTTCTTCGGATACCTTCTTAGTCTGAATGTATCCCTCCCCTAATAGTTGTTTCAACAGTTCCGAATGGTTTACAAGAAGGGCTGTATACTTTGAGCGATCTTTACGCTCAAAGTTTGGTTTTGGTTGGGGGGCTTTTTAGGGGTAGCTGTCTTGGCTAGTGTTGCTCGCACTAGCCGTGGTCTCGAGAGAGGCCATGGGTGCCATCTTGTTTTTGTTCTTAGCGCCAGCGCAGCTACCGTCATTGTTGTTGTGTTACTTTTATCCTTACCCTTGTTGTTAGCATTTTTATAGGCGACATACACCGAGTCTTTGCTGGCCTCTGCAACATCTTGGATGCTTTTAGTTTGAACGAAAGGCTGATGTAAGGAGCTAGAAGAAAGGTAATATAGCTTAGACTTGATGAAGTCGTTAACTGCTCCTTTGAAAATGGCCAACAAATGGGCCTCTGCAATTGGCTCACAGATTTCATTCAAAGTAGCACTCCACCGCTGTATGAACTTTTGGATTGGTTCGAGCAGGTCCTTTTTCACTCCCATAAGTTGATCTAATGTGACCTCTGCCTTTAGTTGTATTTAAAGTGAGTCACGAATTATGTTAGAAGCTCTTCCAAGGTTGAGATGGAAGAACGAGGGATGGCTCGATACCAATCTAAAGCTTTCCGTACCAGGGACATTGCAAAGACACAGATGATTGTGTGAGGCCATTGCTATAACAATAAGGATTCAGATCTGAAGGTAACCAGATATGCATTATGATCTCCCTCCCCATTATATTTAGTGAAGTGGGGTAAAGACATCCCTGGGGGCAACGATAGCATGGGGACCGCTGGACTAATGGGATCATCCTAATAGAAATCCATGATCTATATAGTGTCAGAGCAAGTGGCCTTAAGGTGTCTAACCTCCTCAGTGAGGGTCTGAATAAGTAAGAAAGCTTGATCCAAACCTATTGATGAAGATGTTTGTACAGGAGGAGCAAGGGGTTGACCTGAAAGAGCGGTGCCAAGCAGTGGAAATGGAGGGATGGCTTGTCCGATAGGCAACGAAGTGGGAATCCCTGCAGATGGAGCTGCCTGCGAAGGCCACCACCCACTGGGTTGAGTAGAGAAATTAGCCGCTGCTGATTGTGTGGGATAGGGATTATAAGGATATTGTGGGACCATCTGCGGGACATGCATGGTGGGTGCAACTGAGGGTTGCACACCATATAACACAGACTGGTAATGTTGTGCCACAGGCGTGATTCACTGACTCATAGTGGGTTGTTGGATGGATGTCTGTGGCTGAGCAGTAGTTGTGATTTGTTGCCTTGGAGGGGGCGGCAACGATAAGGTCTGGACTGTATTTTATACCAGGCGAGTTGTAGGCATGACATGAGGTTGCACTTGGGGGATGTAATAGGGTGTGGTGGACGCAGGCACCACTGATGGAATACTGATTACGCGTAGTGACAAGACTGCCCCCATGTTACTCTGGGGTGGTATTTGCACCTGTAGGACGGATGATTACGTAGTGACCTGCGGGATGACAGGAATGTGAGCTTGAGTGGTCATGGCTAGATTAAGGTGGGTGGCTTCTCCCGTGAGGCTAAATAGGGGGTTTATGTACGTATGGGGACTAAGAGTGTGGTATGAATGTTCAGAATGGGCTGCAAGTTCATCTTCCTCTTCTTTCCTGTTCTGAGGTTCTAGCATAGACTGTGTAGCCTAGCTCCTAGCCATGACCAATTATGTTATGATTTCATGGTAATTTTCTGTCAGGGGGATGATGTCATAGGTGGTAGGGCTGAAATCTTGACCCCCTCTGTGGATCAGCTCAAAGTTTCTTTTCGCTTCGATCTCGACTCAGCTGAGAGAAAGCTTCACCTGAATATTGACACAAATAAAATTATATTCCTCAGGCGTCATGATGGTGAATACAGGATCTTTGCCCTGTAACCTCAACGAACAATGTGATGGTCCCTGAGGTCCTATAACACCAGAGGCTGGTCCGGTGCCAATGATGGGATTCACAGATGTGGCACCCGAGTCAGTGGTAATCATGGCGGCTATGGTTGTGTATGCAGAATCCATTGGTCAAATAGATTAACGATAATAAGCGACTGGATTTAAAAGGCGACGGACAAAGAAGATCACGATTAAGCTTTTTACCTTGTAGGATTCCAAAGGAATCGTTACAGTGATCGATCTACACCACACTACTTTTCGTAAACTTCCCTAGAGGTTTTACGTTTACATTTTTAGAGACGCGGGTACAGATCGCTTACAGGGCTACTCATAGAAAAAATATGAATCAGAGCCTAAGCCCTCCTTCTAGTACTAGAAAACTGTAACGATGGAAAATGTCGGTAGTTGAAAATACCGAATAAAAATCCGTGTACACAGTCTTAACCACGGATCCATGTGAGGGTCGTGTTGGAGGGAATGAATCTACGGTGCCCTGAATGGTCTTGTCGATCAGACATGGACTAACTCAATCAGTAAATCGACGAATATTGTAGATATTCCGTGGAACAGTCTGATTCGATGAATCGCCAAAGGAGAAGAAAACAATGTAGATAACAACAACATTAACATGACAAGAAGGATCGAATTTAAGGAAAATGCGCAATTCCTAGATCTATACTTTGAGCCGAAAACTGGGTATATTGCATACAAATTTCCAATGGAAAAGCTTCGCTTATCTTGTGCGAAGCATATACAAAATGACAAGAAAACTGTTCAACAAGGAGTACAGAATGGAGTTCGATCTACCTCGTAAGCTAGAGATGGGATGCAAGGAAGGTCAAGCTCTGACGTCTATCGATCAACTGTTTCTGATCAATAAAACTTGCAAACTACACTAGATGATCTTTCGATCTTTGATCTGGTCCTTTTTCCTTGGGTAGTCTCTGCTCAAAGCTGCCAATGATTGCTAGTGGAGAGAGTTGTGTTTTCGCCAAAGGATCGATCGCTCCTACTGCCAATGCTCAAGCAAAATGTCTTCTGTCTCTGCTAAAAGGTGATGTTGCCAAAAGTTGCAGATGCTGGGGGGCTTTTTTCTTTGTCAACTGGAGTATTTATAAGTTTGACAACATGCGGAGAAAGCATGGCCCTGATGACACGTGTCTCGAACTTTCAAAATACCATTGACCTGGTAAACTTTATATTGAAACTGGCCATGTCGCGTCACATTTCCAGGAGAAGGGGCAATGTACGCTGTCAACACTTTTGCCAAAGCTGTTTCACGATTACGCACAATACGCTCATCAGCATATTGTGCATGTGGATAGTAGATACATAACTACTTTAGCCGGATTTACGCTGTATTACACTTGTTTATGCTACGTCGCGTGGAAGAGCGTAATAGAGCATGGGAGTAGTTGATGCCAGTTGTTTTACGCTTATTTACACCGCAAAGCGTAATAGAGCATAAAAATGGTCAACTTTACAATGAATTACGCTTGTCCACGTTGTGTAGCATAATAAGCGTAAAGCGACCAATTTGCAAAGAAAAGAAATCAATCTGCCACTCTTCCTTGTATTCTGACTTTGTCTTCTTTGAAGCTCGTTACGCTGCTCTACATAACGGAGCGTAAAATCGGCCCTGAGCAAAAGACTTAGCCGAGTATGCGACAAGTGTCGAGCTTTAAACTTGGTCAAAATTACCGAAGTAAGTTGCTTTCTGATATCGGGCTATGCTAAATAGGGTTATGCTGAGCGGCACTATGCTATGTTGCATAATGTAGCGTAAAGAGAGAAAAGAAAGTAAGGTTAAAAATCTATGAGAAACTTGGAGACTGGATGCTGCGCGCCTCTTTGCTTTGTTCTACCTTCTGGATTGCTATGGCAAACTTCCGCTCGAATCGTGAATCTTTGCTTGAGGCTGATTCACAATTTCTACGGTGTTTCACACTGCATAGTATTGGCCCATGGTAGCATCCAAAGGTTCATGTCCTCCTTGTTTCTAGTCTTGGATTTTCTTTCACATGTTAGACACTCAGGAGTATGTTTGGTACTTGTCATTCAATAGTTCTAACATAGTACTCCACCTATGAATGGATTCCGGTTCTAAAGACCTGTACCAACTTTTCGCTTCTTTAACTAATGTACATGGGAACAAATTAAGTTTTTTCCATTTGTTCTCTATGTTCTATAAGGCACACACATCATGGAATGATTGTAAATGATTCTAGGGATCAACGTTGTATCCCCCTTCAAATTGTGGGATGTTGTTCATATCTAATCTCTTGATCCGACTATCTTTCTAATGCCTTGTTGGAATTCTAATAGCCTCAATTATGTCCAACATACTTTGAGTAGCAAGGAGGGGTTCATCGTCATCGTCTCATCTATGGTGTCTATGATGCCTACGTTGTTCCCTGCTCTCCCTTCTTCTATGTCGTGACTTTCTAGAGTGCCCTCATCCCCTTTCTTGGTTGTTTTGTCTATGATTTCCACTCTACCTACCTTTATCCCCATGGTCTTTTTTTTATGACCACGTCTGAATATTGAAGAAGAGGGTGAAGGAGATCATGAAGGTAAAAAAGAAGGAGAATTTTCACCATGATGATGTCTGCTACCTTCTCTTCTGTGGTCTCAACCTTGATCACGATTGTGATCAGAATGTTTGCCTTTATCATGAGTTCCTGTCCCTTTGTTGAGTTCGTGTCCCTTTTTTGGACCCTTTGCGCTCGTGTGTATCAAAACCTAGGTTATGAATAGTGGAATGAAGGTTCTGATACATAACCGCTTGGCCAAAGTCAAGGGGAGGAACATCGTTATGTGGGTGACTACCTGAGGTAGGTTCACCATCCTCATTTTTGCTTAAGACATGTGGGACATCCTGTGACCACTTACTCTTCAAAAACTTATGATGTCTCTCCTGTTGAAAATCCCTTTGACATTGTGCCTTCATGGAATGGTATTCTCTCAAGTCGTGGTTTTGCACAATGTATTCTACATGTAAGTTCACCATGCCAATTCGTGTGAGGGCACGAAGAAGCATGCTTGAGACTAAATGGACTATTGATATAGTCGACAATGAGGTTGAAAAATGGAGAAAGAATGATGGAAAGAAAAGAATGGAATGGAGTCTTAATAATAAGGTGGTGTACAGCCCCTTGTGTATTAATGGTTAATATGACTTAGTAGATCTCATTCCAAATCTAGCCTCAAAAAATCCACATCCAGTGACTTCACATTAATACATTTGGCCAATCCATCCACTTGAAGTAACAAGAATGCCTTTGCCAAAAAGTCACCGCCATATTGACGAAATGAAAAAGGAGAAAGTAGGAAGCAAGAAAGGGCCTTAGTTAGAGGGAACATGTTTATTTAGTTCCATAACCAGTGCTTGTAGCCTAGATGATTATTTCATCTATGGGATGTGCTTTGAATACTCACTCTTTTTTTTTGCATGAGAACCACGCCATGCAAAGAATTATTATTTTTATTAGCTCAGCTTCTCAATAATGGAGCAACATCAGAATGGTAGGGAAAACCTAAGAAGAAAACACCCAAGCACCCAAGAGAATGGCCAGCAAAAATGTATTAAATCCCCTTGAAGTCACACCCTTTTCGATCCTTGAGTCCTTTCGTAGTTTGAGAAATGCCCAGTCACCAATTCATTGATAGTTTTATTATTGAAAGAAAGGGACTGTACAGTTCCAAGACATGAGAGACCATAGAAATTCATGGATGCATGGATGACGTGGACTCATTGCCTATTATATCAAAAGAACCATACCTTAGTATCAACATTATAACTCAAAGGTAAAAACCAAACATTAGTAATCAATGGAATATAGTTCATACCACCATCAGGAGCACTTATTAGGTGATGAACTTAACAAAATAAACAACACACAAAGAAATGAAAGAGTATAAACGATGTTGCAAAACAAAAACAAGAAAATTTAAAGAAATTTGTAAGACAAAAATATGTAAAACAAAAACTTAAAAGACAAAAAAATAAAAAAATAAATTAAAAGGTGAAAAAATGGAAAATAAAAAGCTAAAAAATTAAAGAAACAGAAAAATATTTATTAATTCTATGTTGTTAGAATGGAGGATACCCCCCATAGCAAAATAGTTGAGCATGGCTAGAATTAATAAATGGAAGGTTAGGATCCTTGCATGTTGGAAATATTGGGACCTATTCATACTTACCCCATTGGGGTTCACACACTTGATTAGAGTTGACTTAGTTGGACAAGTTATAAGATGTGGTTAATTTATAAGGAGTTGACCCACTATGGTACTTGTGACTGTGAAATGGTATGCAAGGATCAACATGTCTCCCCATGTGGCAATATTCATTGGGCCCCATGGTTGTTGGAGTATTGAGCGGTGGCCTTGATAAGGTAACATGAGGCATTGGGTTTGAAGAGGAAGATGCACCACAGTGTTGGATTTGTGCTGAGTTGGTGGATGCAGCGGTTTTTGAATTGTGGTGTCCCTTTCGACGGTCACGTCTAAAGAAGGGATGCATTTGATGTTGTGAAGGACCTCCACTGCTGTTGATAGTAGTAGCATAAGTAATGTTTGTGGGTTGGTGATATGGTGCAAAATATTCTAGCATAGCTGGCAGTGATGTAGGAGGGGGTGAAGTATGAGAATATTGAGGTTGAGAAGAAGTGTAAGGCACATGAGGTGGTGATCTTGTTGGAGAGGACATGGATGGATAGTACTCAAGACAATGATAACGATGAGGTGAGGTAAAGGATGCTGATCTTATTGGAGAAACAGGGTGTTGAACATAATAAACATTTGACATTGGGACATATGAAGGGTATGGTCTAATTGGTGGTGGGCTCCCCCACGACTGAGGTTTTTTCCACTGTGGTTGAACTTGATATTTCTGTATGAAATTTGGATGTAACATTCATTCCCAATGCTCATGTAAATGTGTCAAAGCTATACATTGGCCTTTGGGGTGATCATACAGACAGATGTTACATTGATATGTGAAATTGGTAGTTGAGTCCTTATTCTTATTATCTTCTACCCTTTGTTCCGATTGTTGCGTGGTGTCCTGTCCTATTTCTCGATTTGGCATAGTTCTTCCTCTAATAATATTGGCATATTCTCCACATCTTTCATGTACATAGTCCATCATCTTATTGATCTTTTCCTCAATTTCATCTAGTGATTGTAGGATTGGCAAAGATGATTCCACCTCCTTGAAGTGAGTGGATGTCTCCTCTTCATGATCATGGACCCTTGTTAGGTTGAAATTTTGGTCCTGTTGAGAACTTTCAACATTATCCCATTTGGCTAGTTCTCCTTCTTCTTTTGACACCCGCTTAATAAGCTCTTGGATTTGATGGGTTCATAGCTCATATAGTTGACCTCAGGCGTACATCCCTAGGGTCTCCCTTGTTTCATTACGGAGTCCATCTATGATATGGTACATTAGCCTCTCCTCAGAGAACCCATGGCATGGGCAGTTGTTTAATAGTGCATAATATATTTCTAAGGCCATGTCCAAGGGTTCATGTTGTGCTTGTTTCCATTCTTGGATTTGTCTCCTCAAGGTTGACACTCTTGCATAGGTTTGATATCTTTCATTGAAAAGTTCTACCATTGTCGGCCAACGTTGAATTGATTTTGGTTTTAATGATCTATACCATACTTTTTCTTGGCCAACAAGTGTTAGAGAAAAGAGCTTAAGTTTTTGCCACCTATTATCAATATTGTTCCATGTATAGGCATCATAGAAGGCTTGTAAATGATGTTGCAGATCTAAATCATAGCCTTTTGAAAACTTGGGAAATTTATTTTAAATCAAGCCTAGGTAGACAACTTTCTTTGTGATGCCTATTGGATATTCAAATAGCCTCTTGTATAGGCATTAGGCTCTTAGTGGATAGTAGGGGTTCATCGTCACTAAGTAGGTTGTGAGTTTGTGAGTTGGGATGATGTTGCCCCTATTCATGTTTGTGTTCTTGATTTTCTTTGTGAGCTCAATTTTTAGTTCTATGCTGATCCCTTGAAAGATAGTCATCCATGTCACAATTTGACATTAAAGGAGTAGAGGAAGAGAAGGAACTGTAAAACTCGTTATGACTTTTGTAAGTCTTCCAATCATCCCCAAGTAAGTTCTTGTTAGTTATTGAGAAGGTCCTAGGCCTTTTGGGCCTCCTCATTCTATGGGATGTCTCATCCTCACTAGAGATTTCAGAGTTGGATGACAAGAGTCTTTGAGTATCGTTGGGATGTTCATAAACGTAGGGGACTCCTGCATAAGGTTGACTACTCCAGACTTCATCTTCATCATCAATTCTGTTGGTTCTCCAATGAATTGCCTCATTAGTGGTTATAGGATCATAGTCTTGTGAGAGAGACATGGTTGTGCAATTGTGTATGAATTTATATGTGACTTTTTATAATGATTTCTTCCTAAAAGATATATCATTAATTTTTGTACAACGACCTTGTATGATATAACTAATCTAGATAACTAGCATCGTCCCCGACAACGGCGCCAATGATGAGTGGTGAGGTACCCCTACACTCAACCATACGAATATGAACATTTCACGCGTGATTTGGTCGAACTTTGTAGATGGACTAGTTGTGGTATCTAGACAATTATTCTTAGGTCGCAGTTTGCTATCTTCCCACCTGGACTAGTATTAACTTTGTCACATATGGTTTAGTCTACAGTGAGGTGTATGATGTGTTCCTACACTAATGCTGCTCCTGGGTATGATGGGAAATAATATTAACTAAGCTAAGAGAGAGAGGGTGAGAGAGAATCTAAGCTAGCCTAAGTGCGATGATCATTCGTTCCTTAATCATCCGTACACATCTTGGACTTTGTGCATGACTACCACTGGGATTATCAAGCACATGGCCTAAGTATGCTATTGGGTTACCAAGTAGTCACACTTAAATGCTCGTGATTAAGTCATACTCATTCCGTGTTACTAGGAGATAAGGGTGAAGAGATATTAACTACAAAAGTAGTAAATAATAATTAAATAAATAATTAAGCTAAGTGGATGCTGCAATGATGAAGTAATCTCGATCTTTATTGTCGGTCATGTGCATGTCCAAGTACGTCACACTTGAATAAGGATGCCATACAATTACAATCATCACACTGTAGGCATGCACTAGGAGAAAAGGGTTGTGAGGACTAAGTGGCTAACTTACATTAATTATTCATTAATTAAGTTCTAATTGTTCCTAACACTAGTATCCATTCCCACTTGCTGCACACATCCTGAATCAGTGCAACGCTGCTAGGATTACCAAACGCTAATTGTTACTGGGTTACCAATTGCTACACACATGCTTGAAGTGGTCGTACTAAGTGCACTTAACTAGGAGAGTCAAGGGTTGAGAGATATTAATTAGCTAAGAAAGCATTTAAACATTCAACAATAATTAATTACTATTTAGCTTAGTCCATATACTACAAGGTTTATCATAAAGTTCATCTTTATTGCCATACACAAATGTGTGCTTAGGTACAATTTGCTCGAATAAAGATCTGTTCACTTTAAGACTCCTACTGCGGGCACATGGAAATTATTCTAACTCTAGAATGGAAAAACTACAAGAGTTTGGCTAAGGGTCTAAGTCTAAGTGCCCAGAACAGGGAAAGTTGCCTCTTATTTATAGACATTGCGGCGGGTTGCGATATTGTGTACGCGATATCTCGGCTCATCAACAACTTTAATAGCTAAACATATTAATGCTTGGTAATCCTGACATTGAATCACTTGTTATGCTTAGAAATAAAACACTTGATAACCTAGTAGCATTAGTACATGTTTAGGGTGTGTATGATAAATTGGGAATAGGTACTCCATGTTTAGGCTAGTTTAGATTTACTTTATGACCTTAGAATAGATATAGTAATATATTAATATATTAATATTTCTAATATTTTAACACTTTAAATATTTTAATACTAAAAATACAACCATATGCTTCAATCACACTTAACCATACAACTTGAGTCGACATAAGTATACAAACTTCTACAAGCACAAAATCTATAAAAAGATCAAAATTTAATTCCATAATGACTATGGACATTAATTTTTGACTAATTGCATAGATATAATCATCTATAAGTGTGTGTTGTTAATTTGTTTTTGGAGTAGGAGGAGGTTCTACAACTTTTGCTTATGTAAACTACCTCATTGATGGTGTTGGCTACAAGATAGAAGAAGATTGAACTTTTTGCTTTTAATTATGAGGTTGTTCTCCTTCTCATGCTTTGCCTATTCTCCTTGGTTTCTTCTCTCTAGGCTACAATGGTCCTCTAGCTTTAGGAACTCTTTTTGGTGGCATCTATAATCATAAAGAACTTTAATTATCCAAAAATTCAAAAAATAATTCATCGTACTCATAACATCTCATAGGATGTTTAGGTTTTTATCATAATTACAAAATATGGTTAATTTTATTTTTAGTTAGGATTGCAGCGTTGGAATTTTGTTAATTGTAGAAAAATCCCTAATTTCAAGAATTTGTTGGAATTTATAACTGTTTGCAAGATTAATAATCTTATTACAGAACCTAGATCCATTAATTATAAATTGTGAAATATTCCTACAAGAGAGGGCTTAGGTTTTCTGGCCTAAATCTAATTCAAAAAATTTCAAAATTTATTTTGAAAGACCATAGTAAAATCATGAAATCATAAATCTTCTTATATTTCTATAATTGAAGCTTTAGTAGAAATTTCTCAAAATGTATGCAAATGTTTCCTTCATGATAGAGAAGCTCACTTAAAAAGCTTAAGAAATCAAACAAAACTGTAATTTGGTTTTAAATGTGAATGATATGTCTCTTTGAAAATGTTTTGATAGAAAAATGACATGAACTCCTCTTGCAATCTAGTAAAAATGAAAATTTTTTCCAATAGTTGGTCCTATAATAGTTTTTTATATTAGTGATATTGTATATATGATACTATAGATGCAATATCATATCTACAATATCATCTTTGAAAAATTCAAAATTTTCATTTGATGATGGAAAAAAAGATGAATAATTTTAAATGCCTAGAATTTCTTAAGGCTATGTGAATGATACTTAGCAAAAGACTAATGCTAAGGATTATTGAAATCACCATGGAATATTAAAAATGACAAGAATTAATGTGCTTGAGAAAGGTAGAATAGAGATGGCCAATCACTAGTGATGATGAAAATAGTTAATTATATGAATCAAGGTAAGATTAATTAATAATATGGAAGTTGATATAACATCTTGAAATATGAAGGATGAGATGAAATTGGTTATCAACTATGAGACATTAGAGTTATACAAGTGAGTCCTTCCCAAAGTAGGCTCCTATGCTTAATGCCCTTGTATAACCACTCCTAAAAATATCTATAAGCACTTAGGAAATTAAAGGTGAATCATAGATATCTTCCAATACATAGTCATTAGAATTTTTTAAATAAGATAATAATACTATGCTATATAAAATCATCAAATTGTTATTATATATGCTAGTGAGGTGGAATTGTAAAAGATTGGATTAAAGAAAATGGAACATGAGGTGTCTTATGACAGTCATAATGAATCCTATGTGCTAGACATGATTAAAATTGATCAATATGCCTTTTCATCCAGGTTTCAAACTAAGTCCATATCTTCTACTACTGAAATTGTAATCTCTCCTCTTAGACTATTGATCATAAGACCAATCATAACTACATGATAATATCATTACTCATATGAAGCATGTAGGAAGTAGAAAGTACATTTAATTAATGATAACATTTTTATANTAGCCTCTTGGTTCTTCCCCTTTTCTTCAAGGCATAAAGGTCATAAGTTAATTTTAGGTTTAAGTAATGAGAATTACATATTGTTCATGGTAAGAACCTCTTATTATTGAAAATGGGGTAAATGGATGACCTAGTCTCACTATCTATATAATTAATACTTTCATAATTCAATAAAATAGGATTACATTCTTTTTATATAGACAACATCTTATTTATTATTGAGATCTTTATTGGTAAAAATGACAAGGATATATACAATTCAAAATTAGAATATTTAAAGAAAAATAAAGATTGTAAAAAATAGAAGATATACAAGAATAAAAAATGTATAAAGAAATAGAAAAAAGTATGAAATAATGGAAAGATATTAAAGAATTTAGAAAATACAAGAAATAAAAAACAAAAGAAGCTTCACAAGAACTAAGAGTTACAAGTAAATCCTTCATGACTATCATTGAAAGAGGAAACATAAAAGATTGAATTTATCTTTAGTGAAAGCAATGGTGGACTCTATAGATGATTAGGTGTTATTGAATAGTTTA
>MNCI01032082.1:0-21985 GCA_015680685.1 Gnetum montanum | reverse complement strand
CGTTTCATATGGTTGAGTGTAGGGATACCCGCCACTCATCAACTGCACACCCAGAAACCCCCATCAATCTTAGCCATTGACAAAAGAAGGTCCCACAAATCAACACTCAAGCATGGCCCCACTTCGCAATAACGTAATACCCAATAAATCAGCAACCACCTCAATTTAGTTCCTACTCGCAAACGCAATAGCACAATAGTAATGGACTAGAGCGTAGTAACAACGAAAAAGCAATTTCTGCAACCCATCTTTTAGTCCCAATAGTTGGAAAAAACCAAACAAATCGTAGATGAACTCTAGAGCTCAAGCCCAAAAAAAAAACCCTATTTTAGGTTCTTGTATCTGCAATTGGTGGTTAAATATGTTTTTCTTTGTTAATTATCTTAAGAACCGAAGCTGAAATTTTAAAGGTATTATGTGAAGCAATCTCAACCCCCTTCCATCCCTTTTCGACTTTTCAAAAGGGTTGGGCTATTTCAGTAATGGTGGAACCTTTTTCTTTTAAAAATAAAAATTTTGTTCACACCACTTTTTAACTAACTCAGATGGTATAATAGTAAAATTATTTTTAATTAAATAAATATCATGAGTTAAATTTTAATTTTTTTTCAATTGTTTGCATTTTATTTTCTTTCTTTGCACTTGCATTTTCATTTTCATTTTCATTCTTGTACCTTGTTTATGCAAAGAAAATTATGTTATTTCCGATTAACATTCATTAATCTTTATTTTTCATTCATATCTAGTAAAACTTGATATTTGGGTTGTTTGCATTTTAGCTTTTCATTTATTTTCTTTGTTTGTACCTACCATTTTATCCTTCATTTTCATTTATGCAAAGACAATTGCGGGCCATTTTTTATTAATGTCCATTAATCTTCATTCTTTGTTTATAATTTGTAAAATTTGTAAAACTTGCAAGAATTTAAATGTAATATTCAAATAAATGCAATGCTTGAATGCTAAGAAGTGTTTGATTAACCTTTTTGCAATATAATATTCAAATAAACACAATACTTGAATGCTAGGAAGTGTTAAAATGAATCGCAATGGACATATAATTGGGGCAAAAGGCAGGGTGGACACTATATCAAAGAAGATAGAAAAAGGTTTAGACATTTCTGATATATATAAATTTGTGAAAATTGAAAATTTTTTATTACAAATCACAAAGAATTTGTTAGAGGGTTACAAAGCTTTAACACATTTTCAAAAAAAGTTGAAGCTATCATTGATGTAATGCCCCAAGCACATAGGGTCAATTTTATATAGCTAATACTATAATTTATTTGAATGTGAGCCAAAGATGGNTTATTTCTTCGCTAGAAGGAGGGCTTGAACCTCCGACCTTGTGGTTAACAGCCACACGCTCTAACCAACTGAGCTATTCCAGCTATATAATTCCAACCTTTGTTAGATAATTTAATTTCGCAACACACGCTACATTTGACCAACGAAACCCAAAATCAAGAAAAACCTTTACAACGTTATCACCAATTTGAGATGAGGCCGTATCACGCAGACGAATGCCAGCCATAAGTTTATGCAGGCGCTTAGGAAATCAGGAATGCAAGATGCATACTTTTTAGTCCCCTGGCTGAAGAACCTGCATTCCGATTTTACAGATGAAATGTATTGATTTGGTTCTTGTGCTGCAGATAAATTTGATTTGCAGACGTAGAGAAGATGTGTGTGAGTGTGAATGTGAAGCCGCAGCTATTCCAGTCTTCGGTATCGGATTCTAAGGTTTTCTCAGACATTCAAATTTACAACAGCGCCACCTCCATCAGAACTGCCCAGGTTTTATCTTCCAAGCGCTGCATTAGACCACCTGAAAACTTAAGTTCATTGCATCTCAGCAGCGAGAAAAAAGATCTACTCCTCCCCACAACAACTGCTAAGATAGACCGGCCACTACCGCCAAAGACTTGGGAAGAAAATGGAGCCCAAATTAAAACACTAATGCTGCTCGACATTTTAGGAGTCGACATCAAGAAATCCATGAAGAAGAACCCTTCTCTCAGCAAGTTTACTTCCATGGATAGGATTTATGAGGTCTTGGATTTCTTGCAGGACATGGGCTTGGAATATAATGATTTTGCTAGGATTTTTGCCATCTGTCCAGAGATCATGACCTCCAGTGTGCATGATAACTTGAGGCCCGTCCTCAATTTCCTGCTTCAAGAAGTTAAGCTTCCAGAGAAACAGATCCGCAAAGTTATCAAGAAATGGCCCAAGTTACTAAGTCTGAGTGTGAAGCATAGGCTCAGACCGACTCTTCAGTATCTGCAGGACATTGGATATCCCTGCAGGACTTTCTTTGTTTGCTCTAACGCCGTGTTGCTAACACTCAGTGTCCAAGATCATCTTGCTCCCAAATTGAAGTTCTTGCAGAGCCTGGGCATGTCATATACACAGGCTGTCAGCATGGTCATCAGAGCACCTGCAACATTTACTTATAGCATCTCTAACAACATGCAGCCCAAGTACGAGTACTTATTGCAGGATATGGGAAAGAGTCTTGGGGATTTAATGCAGTTTCCACAGTATCTTTCTTTCAGTTTGGAGAATAGGATCAAGCTCAGGCACAGGCTTATGATCCGGCACAATGTCTCCTTGTCCCTACCTGATATGCTAAAGAGCACTGATCAGCAGTTTCAGAGCAGACTGCGCCAAACTGGTTGATCTTCAAAGATTGTAGTACTGCAAATTTCACTTTGTATCCATGAGACAAATACCTTCTTCTTTCAAGAAATCATAATTGAGTATTTCACAGGTGAACTGTGTGGAACAAAAATTATATGTGGTTTTATTTTTCTCAATTTGATACAAGCTCAAATCAGTGAGAATGTATGAACATCGACTTTGCAACAATGCAACTTTGAACATGTCAATTTGAAGACCATGTACATGAAGAGTAAAGGATACCGTGACAAATTTCTCGGACATCCTAACAACATTATCGAGCTGTGTGGTACTGTGTTCTTTGTAGGTCCACATTGCAGTTTGTAATATGAACATTTACTCTTGTCTGATTGATTGTCTCATTATGCTACTAGCAGTTTGTTGTAGAGCTTACTGATATGGTGTTCCATATCAAGGGGCAAAAGAAACCATTATTGTCGCAGTTTTGTGATTACTATTCGCTATAAGCCTATCCCTCAAAGCTGCTTGCATAAATTTTACAATGGGATGTCATCATCAGCCCTTACTCTCATACTACAGATGAATCCCAAGTTGCATATTATTTTCAGTCGGTCAAGTGCATCACCCGCTTTACGAAAACGAATGATATCTAAAACGTAACAAAACAGTTTGCATAATAATTTAGGCCCATGTCTGAAAGCACTAAAGTCTTACCCTAATGATAAGAGTTTTGGTTTGATTATAATAGGCAACATTGAGTTATGAACTGGTGGTAAGAAAACAGTCGTGGGCTGAATAACGATGGAGCTATTTTTGTAAAAGTTGTCACTCTTTATTCTTCAAATATTTGTTTGCTGTTCAAAGAAACAAGCAAAAAGTAAAATTATATCATCCGTATATTCTTTCTTTGCAAGACATTTCCAATTATACTAGATTCATCTGGTTACAATTAATTTTTCAAAGGTTACAGGAAATAAATAATATTACAATTAACTGCATAAAAAGTTAAATTTAGCATTACAGTTAACGGCATAAAAAGTAAAATTTATTTATCAGATCTGCTGACCATTCAAATGCTTCTCCACGTATAGTGCAGGAATTTGTTGAGATATGGTTGTGGCCACAGAATACAGTATGCCAAATAGCGAGTGGGTATTTCCAAAGTCGGTAGGTGAAATCAATATACTAGCAAAGATGATACCGTTGGTTTCGTATTCAACATGATTTTAAGCTGAACGCTTTAAAAGCATGCTGACAGATCCGCGTTCATGAATTTGAACTTTTTCAATAATAAGAATTAGGAAAAGAAATTTATGCCTGGAAAGCAGTGAACAATGCAAAGATTTTACGTATTTATTTCATAATCATAAAATGACATTTATATAATTTTATAGAATCTTAAAGATCAGAAACGAGGATGCAAATAACGTTTTTTGGTCTCAAATAACTGCTGTGCCAAAAGATGAGCACCCATTCACATTACATGCATTTAAAAAATGATGGTAACGGTCTCGTTTTTTTTAAATCAAACGACATCTGATCTATGGTGACCTATAGAAGAAAAAACAAAACAATATATAAGCTACTATCCACATTCCTCTAAAGAAATAACTAAACAACATTGTTTCAGTTATAATTCCTCTGAAATTTTGCACCATTCCTCTAAAGAGCCAAAGCTACAATGCACCCTAATATTGGGCTTCTTGGCCTCTGCTGAACAACTCTAAAATTTTGTTTGTGCCATACTACAAACTAAATAAACCATGGAAGTGTTGTCCACACCTTACCTGCTCCTCATTGTCCTCTATAATGATATTGTTACCAAACCAACAGAAAATCATTAATAGAATTAGCTACAGGTAGTGACCAATCAGCATTGTGCCTAAACTCATTTCAAATATCTTGAATAAATAAGCAATTTATCAAAAGATGATGAACACTTTTTATTGTTGAAGAACATAAGACATAACCTGAATCCGCCATAATATTCTTCTTTGCAAGATATTGACTAATGGGTAATTTTCCATGAAGTATCTTGCTAGCAAAGACACAAAGGCAAGAATAAAAATGATATTCTGGATGTTTATTGAATATTGCAGTTTTTCCACAGGCATACAGTGGTATAAGCCTTCTCTGTGGAGTATTCTAATCTATCACATGATTTCCTCTGCTAATTATGCAAAGATAGATGCTGATAAAACCAATGTATTATAGATTGAAGCCCTTTCCAAATTAGGAAGGGATTAGTAATATTAGGAGCATTAACAAAATGAAAACCACCATACAAGTACTTGGCTTTTTGAGGGACAACTGTCAAGCAATCTTTCCTAACAAAGCATAATTAATGTCTTATATATGCCTAAGATTCCATCCAACACATTACCACGGTTTACAACAGTTTCTTTTAGTTATTATAGGTTTGGCAAGAAAGAATGCAACAACTAATAACATATAATTGACGTGGATAAAGAATACTAAATATTGCATAAATAGATGAGTAATATCTTAAAGAATAGAAATATACAATGAAATAACTGACGCACCGATGCTTGTAGTACGGAGTTGATTAACATTTGTGATGATTCTGCTTCCCTATTTGTCAAGCTTTGCATTACATATTACATCATCTGCATGCAATCTTAATTTATTTATGTTTCATACTGCTCTCATTCTACACTCTTATGTTAACGTATGTTGATTTAAAGTTTCAGAGGCCTTAAGGACTCAATTTGAACTTGATTATTTTTACAATCTCTCTACCGCTGTTCTCCAGTCATAGCATCAAATATGTATCTTATATTACTTTTGTTTGCTTTTCCAGTGCTGCAGGAGGTTTTGCTCTCAAAAAAATTTACAATACAGAAAAACCAACATTCACCTAATCCTATTTAAGGATTTCCCCTGCAAAAACCATGATGGAACACATTTCTACATCAAAGTAGCATGAAGTTCTCTCAACAATTTAACCTTCTAAATGGTAGCAAAAACCTTCTAAATAACATACTAGTAGTAATCATTTAAAATGTAGGTTTGAATTTATCATTGGTGGCCAGAAATGCAAAGTTGTAACTGATGTGCGTGAATATACAGCAGCTACTTAACCTCATCTCAATTTTCAGTAAATTCTAAAGGCTCGTCGACCTTGCATTGCATAGGCTTTTGTCATGCTGCAGCTGTACCTCATCCTCTTCCCTAACTACCGAAGGCATAAGCTCGTGACTAAATATGTACATCCCAAAGGTGGCCCTCATGTGTTGAAAAGCACAGTAAGAGGAAGAATCCAAAGCTTGTGATGGTGTCCCTAGAGCTAAATTAGCACCTATAGAATAGCTGTTACAATTGTAAGCAGAGCGGCTTACGAGGAAGTACTTGAAATCACTTCACTTACAGATTAGGAAATCGTTACAAGTTCACAAAACAGTTGTTTCATGTAGTAAAATCATACACTGGAAAATTTGAAAAAAGGGGAACAAGTCTCGTTCCTTTTATTGACAACTATGGCTGTGTCCTTAACATCTAGAGAATTACTCGCCCCAACAATTAACATTTAACGCAACTTTTAGTGAAATGATGCATGGCTCACACAAAATCAAGTTAACATTTCTTAGTTGCTAAACAATGACAAAGGATAACTTGATATTTGGTATTAAATATAAAAACTATAACAAGAAATACGCAACAACACAGCAGAACAAAAATTAAACACCATAGAAGAAAATGCAGAAATGTAGCAGAAGCAAAACAAAACTGTCGAAGTGGAAATAAAAAGCAAGCAGGAAAAAAAATTACGTGCACATGCAAAAAATTACATACAAACCCTTCCGTGTAGAACGGAAAAACTAAGGAGAGGAGGTAGATCCTTATCCTTAGGAAAAACATCTAGAAGACACAAGCCATCTTTGATAGCTAAGCAGCAACAAAAACCCTCAACTCTCTACCTATTCTCCACTCATGTCTCCCTTTCAAAAACTTGCTCAAGGGTTAGGGTTCAGGTCAAAACCTAAAATAACCATGTGTTTACACCGAGTTAACGTTAACCCAACCAAAGTTGCATAACATTATCTTTTGCAATAATGGGACGCACTAAACTACTAAAAGTTAAACACAGACGGGGATGCACTGAAAAAGATATGTTTTGTTTTCATTAATCTCTCACAAAGAAGAATATTTTGAACACAACACTTTAGAGATTTTACATGAGTGAATTACATATTCAAGCTTTTCATAGTATCCCATGATTCAAGAGTATAATATACATTCTCAAAGGCAGACAAGGAACTGAAGTTTTGGGATAGGCATACCAAAAAAATTCTTCTTTCAAAGGACCTAGCTTAATAAGTTTCCAATCCGTTTCCCAATAAATTGCAGCAACCGTAATAAAAACAACTGAAAGGGGAGTTGGCAGTTCCGTCCAAGGCATAGAATACCTCATGATCAGAATCAAAACTGGAGGTAAACAACTGGAAAGGAGTTAATTGAGCTAGCTTTAAGATAAGGCAGTGTTGACAGGCACCTCCTAGCATTTAAGTGTCTCACTAAAAAAGGGGATTTCCTCTCACTAACAACACTTTTGCCCAATCAGTATGTTCAATATAAATTACAGAATACGCACAAATACCTTGGCTACCTGCTATTGCCCAAAGTGATCGATCTGTGTGAGGCTGGCTGTGTCAAGCAACACCCGATTACAACTAGGTAATTCTCAATGCTCATGTGACACATCCTATTCAAATGTATAAACTTCCATTTCTTCTTAAGCTCTATACACTTATGGCACACGATTTGGCTTCATGAAATGCACTTTGAAACAGTTAGTTTACTAACTGTAGAGAAAGTTCTGTCAAGAGTCATCATTTTATGTATGCAACATCTAGATTTAGTATTAAATATGGATTGGAATTCATGAGAAATTTTCTCTACCTCCCCTAGCCATTTCCTTCCTTTCACAACTACATCTACACATCTGCCTCGAAAAGATTACTTTTGCTCACCTCCTAAGCAATTGGTTCCTACCTAGGCAATTCAGTTGTGCCCTCTGGTAAAATTCTCAGGTGCAAAGACCACAAAGTTAAGATTCATGGTTTGTCATTTACAAGAATCTGATATCAGACTGATTCATTCCATACATAATGCCTCAAGAGGGACCAATGACATTAGATGTCATCAACTTTCATCCAATTGCATATCAACACTCTCACATGTCTATTGCAGAGGTGCATCATCTTTTCATAGTGGAAAATCCCTGGTAATTATGCTATGTGAAAATTTGGAACCAGGATATTATTTCATGCAAAACCAATATTTGTGCTTGAAAAGCCTAAACCTTGGTGATTAACCATATTTGTCACAGCCCTAGTGGTTTTTGGTTTTTGTTTTTTTTTTAACCACCTAAACAGGTAAATCCTTAAATTTTATAAATGAAAAAAATAAGACAGTACAACCAGAATTGTCTTGGGATCATCATGATAAACCATGAGACAAAATCTGTGTCATCATCTTTTGGTAGTGGAAAATTCTTGGTAACAATGCTACACGGAAATTTGGAACCAGGATATTATTTCATGCAAAAACAACATTTGCACTTGAAAAGCCTAAACCTTGGTGATTAACCATATTTGTCACAGTCCTAGTGGTTTTTGTTTTCTGTTTTTTTTAAACCACCTAAACAGGTAAAAAAGAAAAATTTATAAATGAAAAAATAAGGCATAAAGTACAACCAGAAGTGTCTTGGGATCTTCATGATCAACCATGAGACAAAATCTGTGTCAAGTTCAATGTCTCATGCATAACTTTCAAAAGCAATGGTAGTATAGCCACAGAAATCCATGGGAAAGTTGGTTTTAGTGCCTGGATATTCTGGATGGGGCAGAACCCTAGCTATGCCTACAGAAATCCATTGGGAATGGTTGATGGGTTTTCCATAGGTGTTGGGTCATTTTTAAGTGATTTTTTGGTTATATTGTAATATTTGTAACAATTCTGAATGACCAAAAAAAAAGCCTATAGCATACCTTTAACTTATTTTATGCAGTCAAGCAAAAGAAAATAGACCATTATCTACCTCTGAATCTCCATAGATAGATAGATATATATCTTATCTTGACAATCATCATCATCATCCTAGCCTTGTCCCAACAAAAGGGGGTCTGCTACATAAGTTCCTTTTCGCTATTCGCCTCTATGAAGAGCTAGATCTTTCTTTATTTTGAATTTCTTCAAATCATCTTGGATTGTTTTTTCCCATGTCTTCTTTAGTCTTCCTTTAGGTGGTTTTCCTAGAACACTAATGTAGCAACCCTTGTTTATAGGCTCATTATCTGATCTTTTCTGCACATATCCAAACCATCTAAGCCACCATTCCTATATCTTATCTTGACAGTAAACCAGAAAATCATTGGCATCCCACCCACCAACCCACTCTCTTGAGTTGGTTTTCAATCCGCTAAAAAATTTCATTGTTTCTTTACTTCAAAAGCTCATAGATCACAATTGGCTAGCAATGCACTTCAAATCTTATTAATCTAACAGTTACACTTATTCATGTTAAACCTGTTACCAAAATCTTGCAAAGATTTAGGTATTATACAAGAATTAACTTGATTCCGTGTACAAGCAAATGCAGGACAATGCACACAAATATGATTACCAACCTCAGGTACAATTTTATGAAAACACTAATCAACCGCTGTCCATCATTGTTCAATCAAGTTATTCATGTTTGAATCCTTTCATGCTCTTTCCATCTTGCAGAACTTTAGAATTGAAACATAACTTTCTGAGCTATTTCGTTTTCTTGTCTATTTAACCTATATAAAACATATCATATGCCTCTACAATTTTGTATAATTATTGAGTTTCTCTTAAAGAAATCACAACATCAAGTGAATCAGAGGACAACAACCCCTCTGGTTCCAAACATTGCTAGAAAAGACTATATTGGCTCAAAAGAACACTTTAAACCCAATAATAATTGCATTCAAACTAAACATTTAACTATTTGTCAAAAAGAAAAAAAAAAGATATTCGTAAATTGTCAAAAAATTACAGCATGTCACACTGTATTTTATAAGCTATCCACCATACCTAAGCATCAATTTTTTATAAGCAAGAGTGTGGTTGAGTTGGTTATGAGCTTGTTGTTAAAGTGTCCCTAAGTATGAGGTCACTAGTTCAATTCTTAATTGTGCATATAACTATCAGTTCAACTGGTAAGCTCATTCAAATCTTTAGAATCCATTTTGCAACATGGCCTACATTGTTTCCAAAACGAGTAGGACTGGATGACAATGTCTATTAAATATAGTAGTTTCTACATGTCATATGATTCATTGTACCATATCTCATCCTTAAATTTATCAGATGATATGTAAAAATCAAATATTTATAATACCAGATAATAATTGAACACAAAATCTATTGGTTTACCGAAGGAGACTCAATTTCTTTGCCTAAAATTCTGATAAACTGTGAAACCATTATGATTTAAAATCTTGATGGATTGAAGCTTTTGGGGAAAAAGCACTAAATCAAAATTTATAAAATAGTTCAATTATTGCAAGGTACCCAAGATCATTTTCATATAATGTTCACCGAGCCCAAAAGGATTTTTAAATTTCAATTATATATGAGAATAAACTCTGCCAATGAGAAAGGAGGAGGGTTTGCATCAAGATGGCAACCACCAATAAGACCATGCCAAATCTCATGGATGAGTCCTTTTCCAAATTTTGCAAATGCTAGGGCATTCCCCCAATGCCATACACAACAATCATATGCCCTGCTTGCTGTACAAAATGAGCAAGGGCTAGCTAGGGCATCCTCCAAAAACAACATGCAACATCAGCAAAAAAATTTAGACAAAGATCTAGCTCTTTATAAAGGTGAATGATGAAAGAGAACTTATGTAACCAACTAATTTTGATAGGACAAAGCTAGGATGATGGTGACAATGAATTGTATATGAGAATAATTGCAAGTTCCTTTTAATACAAATTTAAATTAACACATCCTTCAGCAGGAGCATTGCAAATTGCTAAATGGAATAAACTGAATATCAATATCATTGTAAACAATTTTATACCATATACTTCGGCATTTGCTTTAAAAGTTTTCTTTCTTCATTCTTATTAATCCAAGGGTAAATATTGAGTTGCTTAACAATATAGCATTCACATTTGAACGAGTTCATCCTGTGTCTTCTTTAGCATTCATCTTTGAGTAAGAAACTCCTTTAAATAGGAACTACCTCTGTTATAAATTCAATTAGCTGTCTTAGGAAGACCTCCTTCGTCTTACCGTATATGGGTCAATACCTAAACGTCATCATAGCTATTCATTTCAAAGTTGATCCTTTACTATCACAAAATACAAAGCTCAGCCCCATATCTAGTTATGAACATAAAAATTGATAATGTTGCTTTCAACATTGCATATTTCACTTCTGTTTTGAGAATAAAGTCAAAATGCATGAGTCATTTCTATATTCTAAGATGGATAAGTACATGACTTGCCGACACATCAGATCTAAAATCTTCAAAATAAATTATTTGAAGTGTTCAAGCCCTCACACACTGATATTGTGCACGAACCTATTGACCTTTACTGGTTTAAGTATTAATTGGTGTGCACGATACCTAAAAGGTTTAGTAACAATGAATGCATAGTTGAAACAGTTTAATATCATATATATCCATGAATTAAAAGCACACTACAATTGTAATGAGTTGTTTCTTAACAGTAACATCATTGCAAATACTAACGCAAATATAAGCATTGTTCCTATAGTGAATCTGATATATTATGTGAATATCTGGAAAACCAAAAGACATGATATATGCCAGTACGGTGCTAATGGAATCAGTTACTGATATTTAGCGGTGATTCTGTATTTTATTGGAAAATAAGATGACGACATTTGGCCTTATTGATACCCACAATACTGTACTGAACTATATATTTTTTAGATTGCCACTATAGGCTTCTCTAACAATGACAATTGATACCATTGAATCAACATTTTAAGCAACTACAAACTCCTTAACAAAATCAGAGAAAATAGTAAGGTGTTAAAGAATGCCGCAAATAATTCCGTCAGCCTATATGTATGCCACATTGGTGAAAGTACAATTTCTCCATAAATTTCTCATTACTGGGCCTTAACATATCAGGCAAAGACATGGACAGCTTATGCTCAAGCAAAAGTGTGTGCCTAACCTTGATTCTCTTGTCCAAACTGAAAGAAAAATACTGGGGAAAGTCCATCAAATCCTGAAGCCCTTTTCCCATCTCCTCTGTCAAATAGTCGTACTTTGGCTTCATGTTGTTCTCAATGCTATAGGTAAAAATCCCAGGGGCCCTTACTGCTAAAGTTGCAGCTTCTTTGTAAGACAAACCCAAACTCTGGAGAAACTCCAGCTTAGGAAGAAGACAGCGTTCCACATGAAATCCCAATAGAACTAAATTTGAGCCATCTGAAAAACTTTTGTGTGAAAATCCAAGTCCCCTCAGAAAATAGAAGCATGGCCTTAGCCTGTCCTTGACATCTAAGGCCAGCAACACCGGGTGTCTCTTCATTACCTTCTTGTAATTCCTTTCTTGGAGTTTGATTTCATCTTCTAAGAATTTAAAAACTGGCTTCAAATCATCCTCAACACTGCTGCTCAGGATTGTTGGGTGAATGTCAAAAATTCTTCCTAACTCTTGATGTGTTAAACCCATGTCTTGCAGAAAGTTTATAACATCATTTATTTTGTCCAGTGAAGTTGACCTGAGAGATGGGTTCTTTCTCAATGCCTTTTCGGTGTCAACCCCCATAATTTCCAGAAACATCATACACTTAAGTCCATCCCTGTTATCACGTTCATCTTTCTCTTCTCGTAAGCTGCTGGGCACTAATGGTCTGTCGATATGAAAAATGCTTCTGCAACAAAATTGTTCTCGTGGAATCCTGATGAATGAAATTTCCTGCCGAATTGGAGTCTTGAAAGATGAACTTTTGGCAAAGACATTTATTGGGTATTTGCATGATTCTTCGACCGAGCATTTGGAAATTAACAAAGAGCGTAACTGAATTGCAAAGGGCATTTCCCTCACCTCTTCTTCTGTTTTTCCAATGGCTTCTCCCAAACCAAGAGATTGGCTTCCAGTGCTCCCCAGGTGCCGAAATGCTGCAGTCTTTTTCTGCTATTACGCCCTTTCTCGTAATATCCTAATTGCGGTGTCCTACGTGAAGCCTGATAGCGAAGAAAACTGAAAGACAGGATAAAATGTTTACTCATGACTGTTAATTTCATTTTATTCTTCACTGGATTTAAGGCTCGACTTTGTGTCTAAAGCGTGATGAGATATTTTAACACGTGACATATATTTACACAATATGAGTACAAATTAATTCAAGCCTGCTGCACAAAACTAGGTTTGAAGGACAGTTTCAAGTTACTAAATGGTCAAGACAGACGTAAAAGAGGAATCTTAAAGATCACCAGTCAACTAAGAAGATAAGTAATGCTACTATTGCAGGAAGTTTGACCACACTTAGTTCAAATGTAAGAAGGAAATAAATGCAAAAACTATAGTTTACTATTGTGAATCCAGCACTCACAACTTGAGGAGAAAAGACTTTCTTCAACGATGATGAGAGATTAGGGCTCTTTTTCACGGTACTAAGGGTTTCCATAAGAATTTGTCCCTTGATGGTAATTGTAGAAACTACATGATAGTGAACAAAAGATTATTTTCCACCTTGCAAGAATTCCAAAGGTAATATTGCTTTAGGAAATGGGAAAAGAGTAAAAATCGTAGGTATTAGTTTATTTATCTTTACAACCAACATAGGTAAAAGGTACAAGATTGATAAGATCTACTATGTTTTTAAATTTAAAGAAATTTTTTATGAGTCCTCGACAACTTTGTGAAAATGGATATAATATTAGGTTTAAAGAAAAAGGCTTTAGGATTTAAAGAATTGATGATAATTCAAAAATTGCAACTCATTTAATAATTTTCCATAAAAGGTATCAACTTAATATTGAATAAATAAGCTTGCATCAAAAAATGAAAGATGTTGTAACACCCTAATTGATGAATCATAGATTGGTTGTGTCAACTGGACCTCGTTGACTAGGCCTTGTCGATGCATGATTTGATACATTGATGTGGCCTCGTCGACGTAGTGTTTGTTTTTTCCTATGAATACACACTCACCCACCGTGTTTATGGCATGTCATTTGGAAGTTAGAATGTTTTTCTAAGTGCCTACAATAGGAGTCAAGAGTGTACAACTATTTATTCGAGCATTATTGTACCTAAGCATAGTAGTGGGTGTGGCAATAAAGATGAGCATTTTGATCAACCTTGCAGCACTTTGAAATTTATTATTTATTTATGCATTTAATGTTTTATGTAATTTCTTTTAATGCTTTAAGTAATTAAATAATTAATTCAGCTAAACTAAGCTAGATTAAGTAGCAATTAATTAAGCACATAAGTATGACCACTTTGAACATATGCTTGGTACTTAACATTTGGTAGCCCATTAGTGCTAAACATGTTTAAGATGTGTCGACAAGTGAAAATAGATGCTTATGTTAGGATTAGTTAGGTGTAGTTAGTTAGATTAAATTAGCAATTAAATTACTTCATTCCTTTCATTCTTTATTTTAAGCACCCAAAATATAAAACATAAAAAAATAATAAAAAATCATACGCCTCAATTACACTTAACCATACCTTTGCATATCACAAGTGTAATTGGGAAGATAATGAATGACTGTTAGGGCAAGTTCACTTCCCAGAGGCTAGTGTATCAGAAGATAAAGGGTCCATGGAATTTGACTGGATTGCGCATGAACACTTAGTGATTTGTATGGTTGAGCATAGGGGTACTCGTCGCTCATTATTGGGGCCATTGTTGGGGACTTTTTTTGTTTGAAATGTGCACTATCTAGGCATAATGAAAATCATTAACATCATTGGATGAACCCTAAGGTCAAAAATCATTCTAAAAATAAATATAATAATTTAAGCACACTAATAACTTATTCTAATTGCAAAATGTCTTTTTCTCACAAGCACGATGATACTAAACTGCCAGTGCCTCAAGAATGCATTAAAAGAAATTGCATAAAACTGATGATACTAATGATGTAGAATGACTTCACCTTCATCCTACATTAGGATGAACAACTACGGTGGTAAGATATGGAGGGCAACATTGTAATGCCTCTTGATTGATCTATGCTCAGGAAGTTGCTTCAAACTCTTAGGAGGTTGGACATTTAGGATCTTCAAGAAGAGTACATTGTGTATGACCATGACTACTGAGACTACCATCCCATTGCAACATAGCATAGGAGAGATTGACACCATGAGAAGCACCATGAGGCTTTGAAGGGAAAACAGTTCACCAATCCCTTATTCCCGCTCAACCAAAATGACAATGAGGATCTTCCCTCTAGAGGTTCTCAACATGAAGATTCTCCACCTCTTAATATTGGTAATAAGGACTTGAACTTGAATCTACAGTTCACTATTAACAATCCAAGTTTAGGCAAAAGTGGGAGTCAAAGTAGGGGCTTGGGCAAGCATCAAGATGACAAGAAAGCTGATGAACATGACTGTGACAAGCATAGAGGAGGTGGCAGACACCACAATGGTGGCAATCCTCCTCCTTCTTTGCCCTATTTGTCTGCATCTTCTTCTTCCTCTTCTGGTTCTGATAGATGCCACAAAAAGGACAACCGTGATGAAGGTGAATAATGGGACAATAATGATCGTTGGGCCCACCATGAATAAAGGGGTAGCAAAGGACATCATAGGCATCATCGAAATAATGATGATGATGAACCTTTGTTGGCAACTTAGAACATGCTAAATATTACAAAGGTAGTAAGAATTTCAACTAGGCCTGTGAAAGATAGTCGGATCAAGCAACTTGACATGAACAATATTCCTAGATTTAAGGGGGGTTATAACTTTGATTCACAAACACATCTTCAAGCCTATCATGATGCTTGTGCCTTACAAAATATTGAAAATGATTGATAGAATTTAAGCTATTTCCCAAAACACTCATTAAGGAAGTAGAAAGGTGGTATCAATCCTTGGAGCCAAAGTCCATCTGTAGGTGGAGTACAATACTAGAGCTATTCAATGATAAATATCATATGTACTCCTCAATGTCTAATATGAGAAGGTAGATCCAAGGATGGAAGTAAGGAACACATGAACCCTTGGATGCCATCATGGACAAATACTATTTTCTCATACACCCATGCCTTGGCCATGGTTATTCTTAGTAGGAACAACTTCGCCACATCATAGATGGACTCAAATCAAAAATGAGAAGAACTCTTGGGGTTTATGCCCAAGGAAGACTATCAAAACTTAGAGCCCATCATATCCAAAAGCTAATAGAGTAGGTAGCAAAAGAACAAAGAGAGTTGAGAAAATAAGAAAGTGTTAAGGAATATAACAGGGATCCTTCTATTAAAAAAAGGAAGGTTCGATTTTGCAACAACAAGGAGGAGTCACCACTTGATGAGGTGATGTAGCAAAAAACCTTGCCAATACAAAAATCTGTTTCCGATATATCATCCAAGGTTGATAAATTATGAGACTCTTTGGATGAAAAATTCTAAACTACTTTTAAAATTATAAAAGAATCAAGAGAGTAGAGTAGTGATCATGACTGCAGGAGGTAGAAAGAAGTTGAATGTACCTACCAAAGGGGTAAGGGTAAGGTTGTGGCAATAGAAGAGATTTTGGAGTTAGAATTAGATGACAATGGTGGGTGTGACATATGCCAATACAAACATCTTAAAGGATGTTGCCCTGTTGTGTCACACTTGCAAGAGTCTGGGGTGTATGCGCTAAATCCTAGATTGGTAAGAAGGCAAGCATCTAGAAGATTACCTTGTTCTCAAGGCAATCTAAGGTAGTTCCACTAGCAACAACAAGCTTATTATCCAAGTGGAGGTCCACCATAGCCATATGAGTAATACCAATAGTGGCAACATCCATAGTCATGGGGGATGCCACCACCAAGGTAGCAGTACCCTTATAGGAAACTAGATCCATATGGGTACTATGTTCAACAACCAATGGGGGCGTGTGACTCTTCTAGTCATGCTTCTTTTCAGCATCACTACTACCCTCTAGAGTATTATAGAACTTATTCTCCATCTACTAGAGGAAAAACCTCATATCCCTATCATCCTCCTCATCCTTCAGCACATGCTCCTCCATCTTCAACCTAATTACCACTTCATCCATGTAGGTTGAGCTTCTAGCCTAATCGCAATAATGTAATGCTACCAAGGCTGTTAACTTACAACCAATCCCTCAGCTAAGTGGTTTGCGCAAAAGATCCCGTAAAAAACCATTCTTTCAAACTAACAATCCTACTACACCCTCACCTACTTATGCAGCCAGTTGTCCTATATCTCCTTCATCCTTTGCATCCATTTGTTTTGAGAGCCCTTCAAACTAAATTCCTTCCAAGATCCACATAGTTATGTTAACCCACATTGTATTTGATTAGATCAAGGTTGGCAACCTTCCTAGGAAAAGCATGGATCCTAGATGTCCTCTCATCTATTTGTAGATTGCTAGGAATGAGCCATGCAAAGCTCTTCTTGACTTAGGTTCTAGAGTTAATATGATTTCTCATTGATGAGTGGCAAGGTACCCCTACACTCAACCATACGAATATGAGCATTTCATACATGATCCGGTCAAACTCCGCAGACGGGCTAGTTGTGGTATCTAGATAGTTCCTCGTTGATTGCAGTTCGTTATCTTCCCACCTGGACTAGTATTTTCTTTGTCACATATGGTTTAGTCCAAGGTGAGGTGTATGATGCAGTTCTAAATTAGTGCTACTCCTAGAGGCAATGGAAAATAACTTGTTAAGCTAAGAGGAAAAGGATGAAGAGAGTCTAAGTTAGCCTAAGTGCGATGAGCATCCATCCCTTAATCATCCGTACACATCTTAGACCTCGTGTACTACTAATGGGATTACTAAGCGCATGTCCTAGGTATGCTACTGGGATACCAAGTAGTCACACTTAAATGCTCGTGATTAAGTCGTACTCATTCCGCATTTACTAATAGGGATAGGAGATGAGGGTAGAGAAATATTAATTATGAAAGCAATAAATAACAATTAAATAATTAAACTAAGTGAATGCTGCAATGATGAAGTAATCTCAATCTTTATTTTTGATCATGTGCATGTCCAAGTACATCANNNGGGGGGGGGGGGGGGGGGGGGGCGGCACATCTAATATCGCGTACCCAATATCGCGTACGCAATATCGCAGGTCCGATATCAGAGCCTAATGAATCACTATTCATCATACCCCCATGACTGAATGGAAACTTGTCCTTAAGTCGAACAAAATGAGAACAAGCTCCATTGATTACACAGTGGAGAGGTATGGGATTATTGACTGACTAGGAATTTATTCATGCCACAGTGGAGAATTGAATAGAAAAAAATTGGAACAGACACAAAAAAATACAAAATCACAAAATTACAAAATATTGTGGAACTCATGTGGTTCCAGGTGGCAGTGGCTTCTCCATGGGTTGCTTCCCCTTATCTTGTGCTCTAAGCTTTGGGATTTGATGGCTCTAAAGGAGTGCCTAGAGATTTTCTTCTTCAGTTTAGGGATCCTGTGCTATCCATGCTAATGCTCCAGTGTTTGATAAAGTCAACACCTCCCATGGACATGGTAGTTTTGGGAACATCTTATTTTCTTTAATGTACTAGGCTGCAAACAACTATCATTCCTCCTCATAGGCTTAGACCCTAACCTCTCCACCTTTTGCTTGGCTAGATTGTGCAATGATAGGAGTTCCTTGATGGATGTTGAATGATTGTGCCTCTTGCTTCGCATGTCTTACATGAGCTTCTTGGCTTCTGCCTCCGCCTAGGTGTTTAGTTGCATCTTAAGAAGGTCCTCCTTATTATCCTCTTTTAGGGGCCATCTACAATCACAAAAACATTAATTGTTAGTAAGGTTATTGAAAGAAGTTCAACTATTTCATACCTTACTTGTTACCTTTAGTAAATGTTAAATTCTTTGCTTAGTGTGATTTTAGAGTCAAAAAAATTTTTCAAGGAAGTTGCCCTAAAAGTTTACTATTAGACCTAGTTTGTTTAGGTGACACATCAAAGGACACGTAATGGTTTTGAGGAATGTTTGATAAAATGATGATAAAGGAAAATAGATTTGGCAATGAAATTCTTGGAGGGTATAAAATGATGTGGTGGTGTGCAACAAGTACAAATTACAAAAGTCACGCAAGTGGGTCCTTCCCAAATCAGGTTCCAACCTATAATGCCCTTGCGTAACCACACCTAAAAATGTCTATAGGTACTAGAAGNCATTTTTAGGTGTGGTTACGCAAGGGCATTATAGGTTGGAACCNATGAATTCTATACCACACAAGACACAAGTCAAAAATTCTTGAATAGAGAGATGGGATGAATCGTAGAAGGGATTGCTAAGATTGGGACATGAGATAATTGACCTAGGGCACAATGAATCTTGAGTGTAGGGCATGATTAATGTTTCATTAGCCTATTGCTCCAAAATCAAGACCAAGTCCATCCTCTAATCAGTGACATCGCATTGCTTCATTCAATGATGGATAACCATAAGAGCACCATGACAACAAGGTGTGCAATCACTTGGCATTTTGTTCAAAGGAGGAGTGGTTCGAAATTGCTTTGTAGCACTTTGAGCTTGATCTTTTCTTTTTCTTTTTGTGTGGTCACTTTGGCACACTCTTCTTGTTTTTTTTTTCTTTTTTTTTCATTTCATCATCATTCTTCTTAAATGCTTAATCTAGAGAAGTCTGCTACCTTCAGGCATGGGTGCATGTCTTTCCAATGGGACCCCTTAGAATAGCATTGATTTTCTTGAGTGAGTGCCTTTATTACTCTTACTTCCAATTTTCATTAGATCTACAAGGATCTTAGTACAACCATGCTACATGATAACTGCTACAAATGTCACCAAAGAGAATCCACAAGTCCCCTTGATGTCACACCCTGGTTGTTCCCTCTTGGTCCATCCTTCTTTGCTCTAGGTATAATGAGCACAAAATTACTTTAAGTTTTAATGATGTCAAGAATATCATTGTACCAAAAGTAGAACCTCTTATTAATAGAATGGTTGGGTGGATGTGATGAGCTCACTGTCCAAATAATTAGTTACTCTAGACTTGATAGCATAGAACAACACCTCAACCAATGGGTCACATGAGTATTTTATTTACCGATGAGATTACCTTTAAAAAGATAAAACAACAAGTTGAAAAATGAAAAACTAGAAAACAAAAAATTGTAAAATTAAAGAAAAGGAAAAATATTTATTAATTATGCTTGTTAGAATGGAGGACCTTGAGTATGGCTAGAATTAATAAATGGAAGGTTAGGATCCATGCATGTTGGAAATATTTGGGCTTGGTCATATCTAACCCATTAGGTGTCTTTTGATGTGGTGGTTGGAATGTACCCAAAATGGGATTCACACACTTGATTAATGTTGACATAGTGGGGCAAGTTATAAGATGTGGTTAATTGATATAGGGTTGACCCACTATGACACCCTTGACCATAAGATGATATGCAAGGATTAGTATGTCTTCCTACGTGGAAATATTCATTGGGCCCCATAGTTGTTGGAGTTTTGATTAGCGGCCCTGATAAAGTAACACGAGGTGTTGGATTCGAGGGGAAAGATGCACCACAATGTTGGACTTGTGCTGGGTTGGAGGATGCAGTGGTCTTGGAATGATGCTATCCCTTTCTACAGCCATGCCTAAAGAAAGGATGCTTCTGGTGTTGTGAAGGACCTCCACTGCTATTGATAGTAGCAGCACAAGTGACGTTCATTGGTTGGTGCTGTGGTGCAAAACCTTCTGGTACAATTGGTGGTGATGTAGAAGGGGATGAAGGATGAGAGTATTATTGTTGAGGAAAATTGTAAGGTACATGAGATGGTGACCTTGTCGAAGAAGGTATGAGTGGATAGTATTCTAGAGAATGATAACGATGAGGTGAAGAAGAGGATGATGATCTAGTTGGAGAAACAGGGTGTTGAACATATTAAGCATTTGACATTGGGACATACAAAGGATATGGTCGGGTTTGCAATGGCTTCCCCTGCTGATGAGACGCGGTTTGCGTCGGCCGCAATATCGCATCCCCTGCGATATCGCGTACGCGATATCGCATCCTTCCCTACGATATCGCGTACGCGATATCGCAGTCCGTTGCCATATCTATAAATAAGAGGCGGCTCTCCCTTGNGCAAGTTATAAGATGTGGTTAATTGATACAGGGTTGACCCACTATGACACCCTTGACCATAAGATGATATGCAAGGATCAGTATGTCTTCCTACGTGGAAATATTCATTGGGCCCCATAGTTGTTGGAGTTTTGATTAGTGGCCCTGATAAAGTAACACGAGGTGTTGGATTCGAGGGGAAAGATGCACCACAATGTTGGACTTGTGCTGGGTTGGAGGATGCAGTGGTCTTAGAATGATGCTATCCCTTTCTACAGCCATGCCTAAAGAAAGGATGCTTCTGGTGTTGTGGAGGACCTCCACTGCTATTGATAGTAGCAGCACAAGTGACACTCATTGGTTGGTGCTGTGGTGCAAAACCTTCTGGTACAATTGGTGGTGATGTAGAAGGGGATGAAGGATGAGAATATTATTGTTGAGGAAAATTGTAAGGTACATGAGATGGTGACCTTGTCGAAGAAGGTATGAGTGGATAGTATTCTAGAGAATGATAACGATGAGGTGAAGAAGAGGATGATGATCTGGTTGGAGAAACAGGGTGTTGAACATATTAAGCATTTGACATTGGGACATACAAAGGATATGGTCGGGTTTGCAATGGCTTCCCCTGCTGATGAGATGTGGTTTGCGTAGGCCGCGATATCGCATCCTTCCCTACGATATCGCGTACGCGATATCACAGTCCGCTGCCATATCTATAAATAAGAGGTGGCTCTCCCTTGTTTAGGGATCCCAATTTTAGTGTAGCGAAGCTCTGGCAGTTTGATCCCTCCAGAGTTAGAATTTTTCCCATGTCTACCCGCAGTGTGGTGAATGTAATTGTACGGTGTCTTTATTCGAGTGTGCCGTACTTGGACACGCACATGACCGGCAATAAAGATCAAGATTACTTCATCATTGCAGCATTCACTTAGTTTATTTTATTGTTATTTATTTAATGTTATTTATTGCTTGATAGCGCGGTGTGAGTATGACTTAACTATGAGCATCTACGAGTGTGTACGGCTAGTTAAGGAA
>MNCI01032075.1:67529-87853 GCA_015680685.1 Gnetum montanum | reverse complement strand
CTAGTTCCATAACCAATGCTTGTAGCCCATTATTTTGTCCAAGGGGTGTGCTCTAAATTCCCATTCTTGTGTTTCATGTGTTTCTTTTTTTTTTTTTCAATTTTGGATTTTTGGGTGAAACCACACCATGTAAAGACTTTGCTTCCTATTTTTTATTAATAATGGAATGGTGAGAAGTCCATCGAAACACTTATGCACCCAAGCAAGTAGGCAAGTACAAAGAGCATCAAATCCCCTTAAAGTCACATCCTTGTCTATCCATGTAATCCTTCCCAAGTTTGAAAACTACCAAGGTTATAAGTTCATTAAAAGTTTCATTTTAAGAAGGGAACACCATAGAGTTTTGTGGATGGATGGATGATGTGGACTCACTACCTATTATCATGAAAAGAAACCATGTCTTAGTTATCAACAAACATAGAACCTAAACATTAACAATTAAATAACATTATAGTATAAACCACCATTAATTGCATGAAGTCTTGACGACAATAAAGAAAAAAATAAGAAAAATTCCAAGCCAAATAAAGTAAATTATAGAATAAATTATAAAATATTTAAGAAAGAGAAAATGTACTAAAAATGGTGTAAAACAAAAATTATAAAAAATAGAAAAAATGAAAAACTGAGAAGCCATTTTGTTTGATCAACATGAATGGCCATCTACCCCACAACTAAGTTGGAAAGAGGAGATCTGAAAATTTAAGCATGTTTGTCCATCCATTGAGGTGTTTTGGTCATTGGCTCTCTTAGGTTCATGGAAAGATTTAAGTTTTTGCATGTTAACCAGTAGCTTTTTATTTGGGATTTCAATTTTTTATATTAACATGATCCAAAAAGGAAAAGTTTCATAGATGATGTAAGGTCCTTCCCACAATATTTAAAACTTAGTTCTTTGTGGTACGTGTGTGGGACTCCAGTATATGATCCTATCTCCTATTTGAAATTTCACTTTCCTAATTCTAAGGTCATGTCATTATTTATTAAATGTCTTGTGCACTTCGTTAGATGACAAGGCCACTATTGGTTCTCATCTAGCATGTTGAGATTTATTAACCTTTCTTTTTGTGCTAGGCTAAGGTCAAGGCAAAGGTCACAAGCAGTTGACAATGTATGGAGCTCTACTTAGATGAGAAGTGTTGGTACTTTGTGTGGACCTTATGGTTTCCATATGTCAGAACATTAAGAAAAATGGAAAACAAGTTTGTTTGCTTGTATATGTGCTTGTTATTCTTGTAGGACAAGAACTTGGATTGGGCAAGGCTATGAACAAGAAATAAAGGATACAGTGTACAAAGAAAGATGAAGAAAGATGTCTCTGGGAAGTAGCAAACATCTTGGGAGATTTGAGGTGAATTGTTAAACCCCAAAAATTGGTTCAGTTTTTAATAAGCATTTTTTTCAAAGGCATGCATTTCAATTGATTTTATATTCTTAATTAGTGTTTAATTAATATTTATTATATTTTAGTTTAGTGGTGCATATTAGTTTNATATATGTTACATCCTATCAAAAGACATTAGGTATGGTCATATGCTTATAATTTATACATGATGTGTGGAGTCCTAGTGGGTTGTTGGGAACAAGTTAACATAATATAAATGTATTTTATATGTTATGAGGTTTCATCTTTATGTTACGATTATGATGCCTTTGCATGCTTAACTAACGTAATTATGTACACTAGCCCTGTGTAATGTGTTAGACAAATGAAGTTGCTAGTAGAGGTGTTGGACAAATGAAGTTGCTAGTAGAGGTGTTAGACAAATGAAGTTGCTAGTACAAGAGCACCTATCCAATATGGCTTTATGCTTTATGTAAAATTTTGGTATTTATGCATTTGTACTATAACACTATGTTGCAGAATGTTTGGGTGTGATTTTAGCATATGAATGTGTAGAGCATATGATAAGGATCTCATAGGTCTAAATGGATTTTGATTTAGAGTCCCTATGTGTTTGTTATACATGATCAAAGTTCACGGCATTAGTTGTGGATGAAAATAAAAACAAAGATAGCTTATGAAAATAGTTCATTTAAAAATAATAATAAATAATTCAAAAGAAAAAAAATAAAAAGTGAACTCATGTCCCGTGAGAAAACAAACACATCATTGATTTTTATTTATACAAAGCATATAGTAAAAAGTATAGGTTATATGTTTGTTTGTTTTTTTTTGGACCCATTTCCTCACCACCACCTATCCATAGAAATTGGGTTTTGGATTTCTATTTTTTTCTATGGATGTGTTTGCATTAACAAATGTAGAGGAACATATTCTCTCATTTTTGTTTCTTCTCTCTTCTTTTGTTCCACATTTTTCTGAATTCTGAGCTTTGTGGATGGTTTTTGATTACTCTGAACCTAGATTTGGGATTTCTACGGTCATATCTACATAGGTGTAGAACTTGTGGGAAGCAAAACTGAGTCTTGTTGGGTTTTTGAGGGTTTTCTACTTGTTTGGGCCTTTCTGTCCCAACAATTTTAATTGGTGGGTTGTTGATGAATCACTGTTTTCCAATGGCTGTGATGTCACGTATGCAACATCAGGGTATGTATCCTAGCCTATAAATATAGCATCTGGGCTCTAGTTTTTGCATATTTTTCAAGCTAGTTTTCAATTAGAGTAGTGAAGCGCTTGCCATTTATTTTCCTTGGAGTTAGAATATTTTCTGAATGCCTGCAAAAGGAGTCAAAGTGTGTACAGTTGTTTGTATGAGCACTGATGTACCTGAGCACAGTAGTATGATAGGAACAAAATAAACTCTTTTGATAATCCTTATAGCACTAAGAATAGATTAATATTCTCTTTAATGCATTTTACTTTCTTGCTCTTTACTTTAATGCATTTGAATTAAGTAATTTATTTCCAATTGTTAATGAACACAAGCATGATCACTTCGAGCATACATATAGTACTTGGTAACCTAACAACACTTAACATTTGGTAGCCCAATAGCACTATATGTGTTCAGGATGTGTTTGAGAAAGTGGGATGGTTACTTGTGTTAGGCTAGATAGGCAATAACAAATTAGATTTTAAATTACTCTACTCTTCATTCTTGTTGTAGACGATCAAATCTACAAAATATAAAGTAAAAAAAATCATATACCTCAATTTCACTTAAATCATACCCTTGAACCTCACAAGTGTAGTTGGGAAGACAACAAACGTTCTCAACACCCATTTCACTTCCTAGAAGAGCTAATATACTAGATAACTATAGGTCCATGAAATTCGACTAGCTCGTGCGTAATGCCTTAGTGATTCGTATGGTTGGACATAGGGGTACCTTGCTCATCATTGGCACCGTTACCAAGGATATTTTGGTTGTTTTGTGTGCTATCTAAGACCAAGTGAAAAGTATTTAACTTATTAGATGAACCTTAGAGTCATACCTTATCTTAAAATTACTACAACAAATATTTACAAGCAAACTATGATTTTTATTTTGCTAACTAAAAATGTCTTCTTCTCACAGGAGTGATTCACTGCCCAAGACTAATAAATCTTATTAGCCAGTTCCTCAACAATATCGAATTGTAAATACTCATCCTAATGATTATGTACTGAACTTCATCTTCATCCTACACTAGGATGAACAGCTACAGTGGCACGACATGAAAGGAAACATCATGTTACCACCCAATCGAGCTGTTCCTGCAATGCTCTACCACATGCTTATACGATGTGGTCTCTAAGACTGCCATGCAGAGTATATTGTGGAAGATACTAATCCCAAGGATTATCATCCCACTAAAGTACAATGTTTGTGGGACCGGTAGCTAGAGTAGCACTATGAATTTTCGAAGGGAAAGGGACTTAACGATTCTTCATTCTTGTTGTACCAATAAGATAGTGGGGAACCCATCTTTGGGGGTTTTTCATTCAATGAAACTCCTCTTTTTAACTTTGGTGATGGAGGTCAAAACCAAAACTTACACTCCCCAATTCACAATCCTAGATTTGGTAACAAGGGATCCAATGACAAAGAAGGATCTGGAGGGGCAAGTCAAGACAGGGATGCAAACAAGAAGCAAGATTGTGATTGTGGTCATGATCACCGAAGAGGTGGAAGTAGGTACCATGATGGTGCTAGTTCTCCTTCCTCTTCCCCTTCGTCGTCTCCTTTTTCCTCTAGCTCTAACCATGACTACAAAAGGTGAGACCATGATGGAGGTGACCAAAATGAACAAAATGATCAATAGGACCAAAATGATTAAGGGAATCGTCGAGAAAGATAAGATCAACGACACAGATATTTAAGAGAGGCACATCACCATGAACGAAGGGGTAGTCAAGACATTGTAGGCCCCATGATCAAGTCCTCGATGAGCCTCTACTTACTACTTGAAGTATGCTTAATATTGTAGAGGCAGTAAGAATTTTAACATGTGAAGAATAGTTGGATCAAATGGTTAGACATGAATAACATTCCTCAATTTGAAGGGGGATATAACGTTGATCCACAAAATCATCTTTAAGCTTTCCAAGAAGCATGTGCTTTGCAAAACATAGAGAATGAGTGGTAGAAACTGAAGTTATTCCCTAGGACACTCATCAAAGTAGAAAAATAGTACCAATCCTTAGAGCTAGAATCTATCAAATGGTGGAGTACCATGCTAGAATTATTCAATGATAAATATCAAACATACTCTAGAGTGTCCAATTTAAGGAAGCAAATTCAAGGATGAAAATAAGGAAGGCATGAACCCTTGGATGCTGCCATTGGCCAATACTACACCATAATGCACAAATTTCCAAGCCATGGTTATTCTCAATTAGATCATCTTCGCCACATAGTAGATGGGCTTTAGTCAGAAATGAGGGGAATCCTCGGTGTCTATGCCCAGGGACGACTATCAGAACTAAGTGCCCATTAAATAAAAAGATTAATAGAGTATGTCACCAAAGATGAGGATGAACCAAGAAAAAGAGAAAGTGAAAAAGAGTACAACCGTAATCCTTCCATTTGCAAGAGGGAGGTTTGATTCTACAATAGTGAGGACGAGTTCGTATTTGATGAGGGGATGAATAAAAAAACCTTGGCACTTCAAAAATTCCAATCTAAACTTACAACCAAGGTTGATTACTTGTGGGATTCAATGAATAAAAAATTCCAACCTATTCTCAGAATTGCTAAAGAGTCCAAAGAACAAGGTAGTAACCATGAGTGCAAGAGGTGCAAGGAAGCTAAATGTGCATATCACAAAGTTAAGGGCAAGATTACTGTAATTGGAGAAGTTGTAGATAATGAATCAACTGATGATCGTGGATGTGACATCTATCAGTAGGAACATTCTAAGGGATGTTGCCCTGTTGTATCACATCTACAGAAGTCTAGGGTGTATGTCTTACATCCACGACTTACACAAAGGCAAACATCCAGTAGGTTACCTTATCCTTAAGGTAATCTTAGGTAGTTCCACCAACAACAACCATATTATCCAAGTGAAGCTCCACCACAACCATATGAATAGTATCAACAGTGGCAACAACCATAATCATGGGCATTGGCACCACCAAGGCAACAATACCCTTACTAGCAGCTTCGTCCATATGGTTACTACATTCAGCAACCCATGTCTCCATGTGACTCTTCAAGTCACATTTCTAATTTCTAGCCTCACTACCATCCTTCAGATTATTATTGAGCCCATTCTCCACATGAAAGAAGGGATACCACTTCTTACCCTTATCCTCCTCCTATGCCTACACATGCTCCTCCTCCACCCACATAGCTACCACCTGCTCTACCTATGCAAGGTGAATTGCCAACCTAACTACAACAACACAATGCTACTAGGGTTGTTAATATGCAACTGAATCATCAATCGAAGGGGTCACATGCCTAATCAAAGAAAAGACCTTTCTTCTAACCCTATAATCCACCTAAGCCTTCACATACACCTATGGTTCACCATCCTACTCCTACATCTTCCTCCTCTATATCAAATTCCTTCAAGCCTTCTTCAAACCAAACTCTACCTAGGATCCATACTATAATGCTCACTCATACCATATCTAATTGGATCCATGTAGGAAACCTTCCCAAGAAATTATCCAATCCTAGAAGTCCTCTAATTTATTTGCAAATTATTGGGAACAAACCATGCATGGCTCTTCTCGATTCAAGTTTTGGTGTTAATTTAATTTTCATGAGATGTACACTACCTAGAACCTACCTTCTCTTAAGAAGAGCAACATAAGATTAGAATTGGTAGAGCAGTCCATCACAATTCCATTTAGACTAATAGAAGACATTGTAACCACTATTTGCAGATGGCCTTGTCTTACTCACTTCCTAGTAATCAAAGAGGAGAACTGCAAAGGGAATTTTCCAATCATAATGGAAAAGGCATGGCTAAGCATCATTGATGCAAGAATGGGCATCAGAGATCTTTCCCTAAAGACATCTAAAGAAAACCCATTTGGAAAGATTAAGAAGAAGAAAGTTCCATGCATCATGTGTAGTGATACAGGGTGTGATTGTGTATAGAAACTTTGGATCGTAAAGCAAGCATCTATCTCTGTATACAAGCAATGTGCACTAGAAGCAAAAATTCAAAGGTGTCTATATCTAGCAGCCAAAAAATAGGAGGGCACTTAGTGGTTGATCACTAATTTTGAAAGTAACACACTTTGTATAGAACCAACTGAAAGCCTAACATGTGCATATGTCATGAGCATAGATGAACTCAAGCAAGTTCATCACCAACTCTCTAATGACACAAATGATGATACTCATTGGGGAGAGTTGGAAGTTCCTAAAACATTCAAGCAAGAGCCCCTTAAACTAAAAATGCTACTAGCCAAAATGGAATATGTGTTTTTGAAAAATGGGAAGCCAATTATAATCAATGCAAAACTTTCTCCAGAACAAAAAAAGATGCTATTGAAGGTAGTTGAAAGATGGTCAGAAACTTTTGCTTGGTCATATCCTAAACTCATGGGAATTGATCCTAGGATATGCCAGCATCACATCTACACCAACCCAGCCATGAAGCCAAAACAACAACCATAGAGGTAGTTGAACCCCAAACTGAAGTAGATCATCAAGGAGGAAATTGAGCAACTCCTCAAGGTGGGGTTCATTTATCCCATTACAAATAGTGATTGGGTTAGCCCACTTGTAATTGTGCCAAACAAAGGTGGCAAGTGGTGGGTCTACATTAATTTTCAACTACTGAATATGGCAACATTCAAGAACCATTTTCCATTACCATTTTTTGATCAGGTGCTTAACACAATGTCTGGGCATTGCTACTATAGCTTTCTAGATGATTATACTAGCTATAACCAAATTCAAATTACACTAGAAGACCAAGCAAAGATAACATTCATGAGTCCTTAGGGGACTTTTGCATATCGCAAGATGTTGTTTGATCTATGGAATGCTCCTACCACATTCTGATGCTTGGTCCTGAGCATTTTTCAACAACAGATTAATAGTGGTGTGGAAGTGTTCATGGATGACTTCTCCACCTATGGAGCTACATTTGAGCAAGCCTTGGACCACCTTGAACAAGTGCTAAAATGATGTGTTGAAATTAACTTACAACTTAATTGGCAAAAAATTCACTTAATGGTCTAGGAGGGCATTGTACTAGGGCATAGGATATCACAAGTAGGAATGAGGTGGACCCAGAGAAAATAAGGATCATCCAAGGAATAACCTGCCAACCAAAAACTATTAAAGATGTTCAATCATTCCTTGGACATACTAGCTACTACCGATGATTCATACAGAATTTCTCTAAGATCGCAAAATCATTGGTCGAGCTAACAAAGAAAGATGCTCTCTTTGTCTAGACCACAAAATGAGAGAAAGCATTCTAGTAGCTGAAAGAGAAACTTGTAGAAACTCCAATCCTACAAGCACCTGACTAGTCCAAACCATTTCATATTATGACGAATGCATCAAATTATTCCTTGGGAGCTATGCTGATGTAGTTAGATGACAAGAAATGTCCATATTATGTCCACTATGCTAGTCAAAGCATTATGGGCGCATNTTGACATGGGCATGATGGGAACCATGAAGTAAATGCCCTAGATGTCGAAGGGTTTTAGTAGTTGAATCCATTGTTGAGGTCCCTCCATTCGAGCAGTCATTCCACCATGTCGTTGGCATCATTCACAAGAGTAGACAAAATGGTGAGCATCCTTGAAGAGTGTTGGCCAGTAATACCATGCCATCAAGATTTTAATGGCCATGCATCTCCTAGCATAGTGTCCTCCACTAGGACCTTCATGAGCATCTTAGAAAACATGTAGTTGATCAGCATTAGGGACACACCAATGAACCAAGCCATCAGGGCACACCTTATAAAGGTATCCATTGGTCTTCATAAAGTGTTTTACTTGGTGAAGAAACTATTGTTTCTTCAGGTGGTCCAACCATTGTGTTATCTTCTGAGTGAGGAGATAGGTGAGAATGCTATCATACCATTTTAGCTCATTTGACATTTGTTTAGTTATAGCTCTAGCAAAGAGGANGGTATTACTGGCCAACACTCTTCAGGGATGCTCACCATTTTGTCTACTCTTGTGAATGATGCCAACGACATGGTGGAATGACTGCTCGAATGGAGGGACCTCAACAATGGATTCAACTACTAAAACCCTTCGACATCTAGGGCATTTACTTCATGGTTCCCATCATGCCCATGTCAAATGGAAAGGCATACATCATAGTCGCTATTGACTATTGTATGAAATGGGTAGAAGCAGTAGCTATCATCAACTATACATATCCTGCTACTGCTCAGTTTGTACAACAAAATGTTGTAAATAGGTTTGGTGTGCCATGTGCATTAATTTTTAACAATGGTACTCACTTTACAAGCACTACTTTTCGAAAGCTCATGCAACACTTGGGTGTTGAACATAAACTCACAACACCTTACCATCCCCAAGCTAATGATTAAGTTGAGGTCACCAATAGGAAAATCACAAGGATACTAACAAGAACTGTTAGCTAGTATAGGAACGACTAGAGCACAAAACTCAATGATGCCCTTTAGGCCTACCACTCAACATGAAAACTTCCTATAGGCTACTCTTCCTATGAGCTTGTGTACAAAAAATTACCAACACTTCCTATTCAATCCAAGCTACATACACTTTTAACTTGTGACCTTGACCTTGACTTAAGTCTAGCCCAAAAGGAAATACTAATGAATCTCAACCTACTAGACAAAAATCAATTAGTAGCCTTATTATCTAATGAGTTGCACAAGGCCTATAACAAAAAGCATCATGGCCTAAAAATCAGAAAAGTCAAATTTTAATCGAAAGATAAGGTTCTCTACTAGAACCCCACACATATACCTCAACAAACTAAGTTTCAAATGTTGTTGGAAGGACCTTACATTATTTATGAGACTTTTCCTTCTAGGGCCATGATGATATATAAACCTAAGAGCCCAAACAAGAAACAGTTGGTCAACATTCAACAAATTAAACATTTCCATGAGCATATGCCAACTAACACAATAGGCACCTCATCAAATGAACAACCATGCTCCATATTTCAGATCTTCTCCTTTCAACTTAGTCATGGGGGAGATGGCCAACCATGCTAATCATACAAGTGACTCCTCAATTTTTCAAATTTTTTCTTTTACACAATTTTTGTTTTACACATTCTTTGTTTTACACAATTTTTTTTTTACACATTCTTTTTGTTTTCATGTTATTGATCTTTTCTAAATTTTTTTTACACCATCATTAGTACACTTGCTATTTCTTGAATATTTTACACTTTTTTATATTTTCTTTTATTTTATTTGGTGTGATCTTCTAACTTTTTGTTAATAAGTGCTAGGTACATTGGTAATGCTATTAACTTTTTGTTAATAAATGCTAGGACATTGTTAATGAGCCCACAACATCCACACATCCACACAAACTCTATGGTTTTTCTTATTTTGGAAACATGTAGTTCCTTTTTCATTAATAACACTTTAATAACTTTTTGACTTTGGTAGTTTCCAAAATTAGGAAGGATTCAAAGGTTTGAACAAGATGTGGCTTCAAGGGGATTCAATATTCTTTGTGCTTTTCTGTTTGCCTGGCTACACATGTGTTTTGATAGACTTCTTATCATTCTGTGTCATCCAATAAAAGGAAGTTGAATAAGTCATTGCATGGTGTGGTTGTCATCAGAAGAAAAAAAAAAGAGAAAAAGTAATGAGAATTAAAAGAAAAACCCTTGGACAAAATAAATGCATATGTCTTTTCATGGTGTGGTTTTCATTTCAAAATAAAAAACAAACAATGGGAATTCAAAGCACACCCCTTAGATAGAATAAACAAGCTACAAGCACTAGTTATGGGACTAGTCCCCTCTAACTAAGGCTCTTTCTCACTTCCTACTCCTTCTCTAATAAGGAATGGTGATTTTTCTGTGGGAGCACTCTTGTGTCTCAGGGGATGGATTAGTCTTAAAATGATGATGGGAAGTCACTAAACGTGGTTGGTTTTGGTCTAGACTAAGGATGGATCCTATCAAGTCATTTAACCACAAAACCCACAAGGGACTTCATGTAACTATAATTAGGAACTCCATTCCACTTTTTCTTATCCATCTATGCTCTCCATGCCTCACCTCACTAGCGGTTTCATGTTCTGGTTCAATGTCTTGGTTTGATGTGTTGGAATTCTTAGTTAGTTTCTTCTAGGTTTTTGTACTTAACCTTCTGAAACCATTAATCATCCACAGAGCCCACAGATGGTTTGAAGTTATGCAAGGGCATAAAAGGCCTATGCTTGATTTGGGGAGGGCTCACTTGCATATCTTATGGCTAGGTTGGTTAAATTCTTTACCCTTAGACACTTTTACAATCAAATTCTTTTTGTCTACCCCATCAATGACATCCAATTATGCAAATATTTACAACATTTTCCAGTGAACTTTCCCTTTTTAATATTATGAATTCGTATACCCTCTTCAAGTTGAGTATTTCCTTGTGTTAAACATTTTTTTGATTTAATGGACTACTTATCTAATTTACCCTATTTTGTCAGCCTTCCCGCTAACACTACTCAAGGAACCAAATAACCATAATCACAACCTAGTTGAGTGTAACCACCGACAAGAAAAGGCATTTAACAATTATGTGTTACACATTGCATACTAATTCATGATTTTGTTGTGATTAAAGTGGGAAGCATAGACTAGAGGTGAGATTATCTTCACCAAGGATGATGTAGTAGTACCACACAATGAGGATCATTCATGATCATGGGATCTCTTCTCTCTCTCATTCTTCTGCTGCAAAGAGGTTTTGGGTGTCAGTGTTATCCAGAGTGTTCACTTCTCTTATCATGAACACCCCATTTTGTAAAAATTGTAATTCCATATACTTGGGCACTCAGAGTCTATTGTTCCATTTGAATTAGTCTATATGTTAGTCAATAATCCCATACCTACCCAATATATTATGTTGTACAACACTTGTTCCTCCTCTTCTTCACTTGGGAATGAGTTTTCATTTAGTTGTGGGGGTATGATGAATTATTATTTTCCAGTGACCATGACATCAGGTACACAACGTTGCGTATGTGACATCAAGGTCTGGATGCGACATCATGTACGTGACATCAGGGTATATATCCTGGCCTATAAATATAGTGCTTTAGAAACATCCCAAGAAAACCACCGTCTATAAGCAAAGTGTTTAAGGGTTCGACAATAATTACCAATCTACTCACGATGTCACTACCTTAGAACTCAAGTATAACACTGGCAACAAAGGAGCAACTCATCCATAGTCAGTATGTTCATGGGAACCTTCACTTTTAATCATTCCTCTACTCTATTATTTAGTTACTTTATTTTTGTTTCTTTGTACTTCTCAGATTATTGTTTGTTTGTTTTTTTTTTTACCTTGTTTTTAACTTTTTCTATTCCTCTTTTTAATTTTTGTTGAGTTATTTTCCTAATTTTTTTTATTTTTATTTTTTTGCATGGTCATCTCTTCTAACTAGTGGTACTTTTGTGCATGGGTTTTCTTTGTGTTTCCCATCATGTCTTCCATAGGCATTAGTAGTCAAAATCTCTACTATGGTCACCAATGATGGATACTAAAACCCGTTCACCCATTGCCTTGGGTACCTTCTTAGTGATCTAGATATATAAAACCCAGGGCAATTTTGGCTTCTAGTATATCCTTTAACCATGTTTCTTTTAATAATTTATATTTGCTAATTAACTTAGGTATGTTACATACCTTAGCTTAATTGAGAGAGGGAGGGGGGGAAAGGAATAACGAATTAATAAAAGATATGATAGTAGGGTATAACCAACTTGGAAGTTGAGCCAAGAATAAGTTAGGAAATGAGTTAGATGTAAGTAATGCATCTCGAATCCTTAAATCATAGGACAGGTTTAAACCTTAAATATACAAGACATTCTTACACCTAAGGCAGTAGACCTTATGAGGTGATGTTAAGCCTAATTAATCCTAGGTAGGGCCTTCTTAACTGAGTTATACGTGGACTCATATCCAAGAATAAGAATTTATCATCAAAAAAGGAATAAGCATATATACATACTTAGTAAATAATTAATAAATAAGCATTTGGTCAATGGAAAAGTTTAATTTTTGTTATTCTTGATCTTTTTCTTGTTAAATGTCTACATGTTTTTAATGTGTTAACCTAAAAATATATATCTTAGAATAATAATAGCATAATTTTATGTATCAGCTAATGTTTATTTTATTTTATTTTACTTTCATCTTTATAGCCAAGCACTGGCCATAGGTTAGTCCAGGGTTCNATTGTAATTATATTTATATTATATATAATTATATATATTACATAAACTATATAAACATTATTTTTAGAATTAGGGTAGCCGTTACAGGTGCTGCAGAGCATCCTATCACGACTGCAGGGTCATCGGCATCCGTCTTTGCCTTCAACTTTATCGTTCAAATTCCATATGAGCCTCAAATTTTTAGGCAGGCAGGCCAGCATAAAATTAAAACCGTATCAACAGCCATGACCGAAAAGACCAAGGGAATCTGAATGATTTGAATGGAACTATTCCAAATCTTTCTGAAATGCAAAATTTACTAGTGGATCTAAGCAATAATTCCTTTTACAAATGGAATGTCCCAACTGGTTTTACACATTGCCAAGTTTATTGGTTATGTACGTGGCAGGTTTGGCAGAGTTTTATTTTAAAAAAAAACTGGTAGCTTAGCATCTTTGTGAGAAATGTTGCTTTGCAGAAAGGTAGAGAAAAGCTACTTAAATGGTGCACTGCCCTCTGAGTGTTTTAGTTCAAGTACTCTTAGGATGATAATACTGAATAATAATTCAATTGATGGAACTTTGGTAATCAACGGAAGCATCAGTAATAGTATCATTAAGGGAAATCCTGTTTGTTCAAATTCTGCAAACCCGCCGATGGGCTGCAGCACAACCCTGGGCTTGCGTCCACGACAACTTTGCAATTAATGGTGGCAGCGTCGGCAGCACTTATCTTCCCGCCAACACCATTTGACGATGACCCACTCAACGTTTTGGGCAAATTCCAATAGCAAGGCCAGCTAGTCATCTTTTTTCGGGGAAAATCAACGCCTCTTCCCTCACTCGCATAGACTCCAGCATAACTTAAGAAGGATGCCAACTTAGCAGTTGCACCAAAAATAGTATACTGATATCAGATCCTTACATAGCAATCTATTATTAAAATAGTTATTTTTTTAACAATGTGGAGTATAAATAAGACACTCCACATTGTATTGTGGGAGGAATAGGGAAGTGAGAAATCAAAAGCCAAGTAAGAAACACATCAAGTGGAAATCAATTTCTTTCAAGAATTATTAAAAGAGGATTTGTTGAGCTTTGTGATGATTATTAGAGTCATTTCTATGATTGCCAAGGTTGCTTCATTGTGAAGACAACAAGGTAGAATTGCAAAAAGGGCAAAGTCTTCCTTGTGATCCTTGAGATCTATGCTTGTATTTGTGATTTCAATATTGATTTAATCATTAATTTTTATTTTTGAACTTGCAATTAGAAATTAAAATGAAAATTTATGATTTTACTTATGAGTGATAGTCATAAGTATTGAATTTATTTGGATTTGATTCTAATTATTTATTATGTTGATAATCTTTTTGACTTTTGAATCGTTCCTCCATGCAATACAAGACATAAATCTCTACAATGAAAGACATAAATTTTAAGGGTATTCAGCACTAAATTTTGCCTACCTCATCAATTTTGGCATCGTTGTTGGGGAGGCCAATAGAGTCAATCTTCATCAAGAATTTTGTATGTTTTAATTTTATTTTGTAATTTCATATTCTAGGTACATTTTATTTTATTTATTTTCAATTCTTACTCAAGACAATCTAGGGCTTGCTCGGATGTAGCCCCATAGGTGAAGAAGTCATCCATGAAGACATTCACCCTGCTACCAATCTACTATTAGAAAATGCTCAATACAAGGCATTGGAATGTTGCAAAGGCATTACACAGGCCGAACAACATCTTTCTGTATGCGAAAGTTCCCTAGAGACTCATGAATGTGGCTTTGGCCTTATCCTCTAGTGCTATCTGAATTTGGTTATAATCACTATAACCATCTAGAAAGTTATAGTAACAATGCTTAGAAATGGTTTCCAACACCTGGTCCACAAATGATAAAGGAAAATGATCCTTGAATGTTGCCATGTTCAACAACTTAAAATCGATGCAGACCCTCCATTTCCCACCTTTCTTTAGCACTATGATGATTGGGCTAACCCACTCACTATCAATAATGGGACAAATGAACCCCACCCTGAGGAGTTGTTTGATCTCCTCTTTGATGATCTACTTCAGTTTGGAGTTCAACCACTACTACAGCTGCCTCTTTGGTTACATGGAGGAATCTATGTAAGATGCTAGCATATCGTTGGACCAATTTCAGTTAGCTCCAACAATAGGACCATGAGTGGGTATTGGGCACTCTCCTTCGTGGCCACAAGCTTGCTTAGAGGGGCCAGGCCTCTTTCCAGATGTCAATCCTCTCTTCTGCCCTTGTCGCCTCTCTTTACATGTTCTATCCTCTTGCTAACTCCTCTCTAAATCCATGGCTACTACTCTAGCTTCATCATAGGAAGTCAATCTGAGAGATAATAGATGATCCTTCAAAGATGGTCTCAAACCTTGAACAAACCTGTTCGTCCATGCCTGATCATCTATCTGCATCTAGGGTACATAACTACTCAACTCAGAGAAACAGGCATCATACTCTGCCACAGATCAACTACCCTGATACAAATGGTAGAACTCATCCTCCTTGACCTATGCATATTAGGTAGATACATGATGACCTCTAAAAGATGCTAGAAAATCATCCCATGCCACCTCATGACCAATCCATTCCTTGGCCTAATCTTCAGTCATCCACCAACACCAGGCAATACTAACCAATTAATAAACTGCCAAGCAAATCTGCTGCACCGATGAATAGCCCATCAAATCAAAATCCTTTTATAATTCCTCCAACCATTATGTAGCCATAGTGGGATCCTCAATGCCATCAAATTTCAGAGGTCCCAATTTCTGAAACTACTTCACTAGTTTCCTATTGATAAGCTACCTATTTGATTCTCCTGAGCCTCCATTACCACTACCACTTCCCACTTCCCTAATCATGGGAATAGGAGCAGTAGCATCACTAGCTGCAACATGCTATTACAAGATTTGTAACAATTTTTTTATAAGCTTCAATTGCCTATTTGCATGACCACTACTAGATGTTGGAGGAGGCTACTCTTGTCCATCATTAAATTCTTCTAGTCTACAAGCCCCACCAACACCATGACCACATCTATTGTACATCTCTGTAACCTAAAATTACACAAATGGGTGAGTAGCCCCACCATCATACAACATCGAAGTAAATTAGCTCCAATACCACAATGTAACACCCTACCCTAGCTAGGGTAAGGTGATGCCTAGTGTACTAACCTAAATCATCGGTGTGAGGTAGGAAGGGAAACAAACACTGAAAGATCATCGGGCAGCCACAGCTGACCCTGCCTTTACCCGAGGGCAAGCTAGAAAATTAAATGAAGGTAGAGTGTCTTGGATGGTCTGCACGCAAATCAACCAAGGACTTCCCTGAGCATAAGCTACAGCTAGTGCTGGGGTTATCATGAACGATGTAAATAGGATGTAAACAGAATGCAAACAGCGACAAAAAATGTAAACAGAGTTTACTAAATTATAAATAAAGCGTAAACAGAGCTATATTGTAAACAATGTAAATGGAAGGCAATGAACTATATTGTATTATTTAATAAAAAAAAGGTATGCACCGGTCAAAGTGTAGCTGCATGTGTGGATGGCAGGTTAAGCACTAAGCCCCAGGATGATGTCTGAAGTGATGATGCGATGATGTGATGTGATGAACGTGAGAAATGCTTGGATGTCAACAGTCAGGTGTGCCAAGTGCCTAAGGATTGCAAGTTCTGTCCTCTCTCAGAATTGCCAATCTCTCCAATTTTTGCCCCCCCCCCCCCCCCCCCTCCCCCCGATTTATGTGAATTGACAGGGTATTTATAGGGTTGGGCCAAGCTCGGGCACAAAATTCAAGAATGGGATCAATAGCTGGGAGATGAGAGGAAAGCGAATCTGGTGACATGTGTCCAATGGATAGTTGTGCTTAGGTTGGATGCATGCTAGCGAGAGTTGTATGTGTGTCGGATAGTTGTGCACGAGTTGGATGTGTATCGGCAAGCTACATTCTTGACCAGGTACATTGCATATTACAATTTATGGGTTATTCAAGCCCATGAAAGTACATTTAATTTAGACATGAGGGTCTAACATGCCCACACATGTGGATTTACAATGAAATGTACAACTGCTACCTGCCTGTGTGTGATCTAGATCTGGAAATTTGAACTTGGATGTATCTGATTTGGAGCCGTTTTGGGTAGGTCATGTTGCAGCGTAACCACAGCGTGACCAATAGCGTGACCTCCAAAAATCCATGAAAACTTGCAAATTTTGAGCTAAAATCTAGAATTTCTAAAGCCTGGGACCCATAGTTATCAATAGTGGACCCTAAGGATGACTTGCACGCTTGAAATCAAGTCATTTTGACTTAGTTTGGGGCTCTAAAAGTTGGTCACGTTGTGGTCACGCCCAGCATGACTGCCCAGCGTGACATGCAAAAACCAATGAAAACTTGCAAATTTTGAGCTGAAATCTGGAATTTCTGAAGCCTAGGACCCATAGTTATCAATAGTGAACCTTGAGGATGACTTGCTCGCTTGAAATCGAGTCATTTTGACTCAGTTTTAGGGCTATAAAAGTTGGTCACACTGTGGTCATGCCCAGCATGACTGCCCGGTGTGACCTGCAGTGTGACCTACAAAAACCCATGAAAATTGCAAATTTTGAGCTAAAATCTAGAATTTCTAAAGCTTGGGACCCATAGTTATCAATAGTGAACCCTGAGGACGACTTGCATGCTTGAAATCAAGTCATTTCGGCTCAGTTTTGAGGCTCCTAGAGTTGGTCACGTTGTGGTCACGCCTAGCATGACTGCCCAGCGTGACCTGCAAAAATTGTGTAGTCTGGCTTGAAATTTGGAATCCTGAATGATGAGACTTGGAGTGGACATCAGCGGCTCTTGAGGATGGCTTGCACCCTCAGATTTGGATCACTTCTTATTTGATTTTGAAACTATTGGAGTTTCTCACGTTAAGAGCAAGCTAGCTTGACAGTGTGATCAAGCTGGCTTGAGCAAGCTGGACTTGAGCTCCTTGCCTTAGTTAAATTTTTTCTCCCGAATGCTTGAAAGGGCTTGAGTTGTTCTTGTTTCAAAGTGTTAGGCCAAAATTAGTGGTGTTTCAAAGTTCCCTAGAGACTCGTGAATGTGGCTTTGGCCTTATCCTCTAGTGCTATTTGAATTTGATTATAATCACTATAACCATCTAGAAAGTTGTAGTAACAATGCTTAGAAATGGTGTCCAACACCTAGTCCAAAAATGATAAAGGAAAATGATCCTTGAATGTTGCCATGTTCAATAACTTAAAATCGATGCAGACCCTCCATTTCCCACCTTTCTTTAGCACTATGATGATTGGGCTAACCCACTCACTATTAATAATGGGACAAATGAACCCCACCCTGAGGAGTTATTTGATCTCCTCTTTGATGATCTGCTTCAGTTTGGATTTCAACCACTGCTGCAACTGCCTCTTTGGTTACATGGAGAAATCTATGTAAATTTGATGCTAGCATATCCTTGGACCAATTTCAATTAGCTCCAAAAATAGGACCATGAGTAAGTGTTGGGCACTCTCCTTCGTGGCCACAAGCTTGCTTAGAGGGGCCAGGCCTCTTTCCAGATGTCAATCCTCTCTTTTGCCCTTATAGCCTCTCTTTACGTGTTGTATCCTCCTGCTAACTCTTCTCTAAATCCATGGCTACTACTCTAGCTTCATCATAGGAAGTCAATCTGAGAGACAATAGATGATCCTTCAAACATGGTCTCAAACCTTGAACAAACCTGTTCGTCCATGCCTGATCATCTATCTACATCTAGGGTACATAACTACTCAACTCAGAGAAACAGGCATCATACTCTGCCACAGATCAACTACCCTGATACAAATGGTAGAACTCATCCTCCTTGACCTATGCATATTAGGTAGATACATGATGACCTTTGAAAGATGCTAGAAAATCATCCCATGCCACCTCATGACCAGTTCATCCCTTGGCCTACTCTTCAGTCATCCACCAGCACTAGGCAATACCAACCTATTGATAAACTGCCAAGCAAGTCTGCTGCACTGATGAACAACCCATCAAATCAAAATCCTTTTATAATTCCTCCAACCATTATGTAGCCATAGTGGGATCCTCAATGCCATCAAATTTCAGAGGTCCCAATTTTTGAAACTGCTTCACTAGTTTCCTATTAATAAGCTACCTATTTGATTCTCCTGAGCCTCCATTACCACTACCACTTCCCACTTCCCTAATCATGGGAATAGGAGCAGGAGCATCACTAGCTACAACATGCTATTACAAGATTTGTAACAATTGTTTTATAAGCTTCGGTTGCCTATTTACATGATCACTACTAGATGTTGGAGGAGGCTGCTCTTGTCCATCATTAAATTCTTCTGGTCTACAAGCCCCACCAGCATCATGACCACGTCTATTGTACATCTCTGTAACCTAAAATTACACAAATGGGTTAGCAGCCCCACCATCATACAACATCGAAGTAAATTAGCTCCGATACCACAATGTAACACCCTACCCTAGCTAGGGTAAGGTGATGCCTAGCATCAAGTAACCTTAACATGGAAGCATGATATCTAAAATCAATAATGTGTAGAATACATGATAATAATTCAAATGATATAGAACTTTCCTACCATACCAAAAACTAAACATACATATCACATCATAAAAATGCATGTTTCTACATTAAGCAAACGATACACTACTTTGCAAAAATACAAAAAAACACATAAACCTCAGCATTATATATAGAAGAGTATAGTACAAACAGTGTCATACAAGGAAACCTAGTCCACACTACTATACATGAAAATATATAACCAAGCACTAAAGTATTTTTCCTCCTCTACTCTCTCTCTTCATGCTCATCTAGGCTCATGCACCTTTCACCTATAATGAAATAAAGTTAGTACACAACAGAATGAAAAGCCTTTACACTTCCCCTACTAGATGGTCAACAAGTGCTACACTAGAGGAGAGGAGTGTCATACAAGGTAGCCTACAACACTATTAGTCTCATGCATGCTCAAAACAATGCACATCATATCATCCATAAAGCTAACAAACAATCATACAAGCATAGACAAAGCCACAGTCCAACATCATCTCTTGTGCCCATGTCATCATACCCATGATATACCATAAATAGTCCACAATCCACACAATCATAATCCCAACTGATGAGACGCAATATTGCATGCACTGCGATATCGCATACGCGATATCGTGGCTGTCGCGATATCGCATCCCATGTGATATCGCATACGCAATATCACGTCGTCCCCTACGATATCGCGTACGCTATATCACGGTCTGCCACCAAATCTATAATTAAGAGGCGACACTCCCCTCATTTCTCATCCTAGGCTAGAAGTAGCGAAGCTCTGGCAGTTTGATCACTCCAGAGATAGAATATTTTCCATGTGCCCGCAGTAGGAGTCCCCAAGTGAACAGATCTTTATTCAAGCAGCTTTGTACCTGAATGCAAGTTATGTACAGCAATAAAGACGAGCTTTGTGGATAAACCTTGCAGTGCATGGA